>CM049836.1:925610-1025610 GCA_027422435.1 Schizopygopsis pylzovi | reverse complement strand
GCCTTTCTCAAAAAAAAAAATTAATTGCATTACTTAGTTACTTTTTATGGAAAGTAATGTTACAATATTGTGTTTCTCCATAAAAAGTAATTAATTGTGTTACTTAGTTACTTTTTATGGAAAGTAATGCATTACAGTATTGCGTTTCACCATAAAAAATAATTAATTGTGTTACTTAGTTAATTTTTATGGAAAGTAATGCATTACAGTATTGCGTTTCTCCATAAAAAAGTAACTAATTGCATTACTTAGTTACATTTTATGGAAAGTAATGCGTTACAATATTGCTTTTCTCAATAAAAAGTAATTAATTGTGTTACTTAGTTACTTTTTATGGAAAGTAATGCATTACAGTATTGTGTTTCTCCATAAAAAGTAATTAATTGCGTTACTTAGCTACTTTTTATGGAAAGTAATGCATTACAGTATTGTGTTTCTCCATAAAAAGTAATTAATTGCGTTACTTAGTTACTTTTTATGGAAAGTAATGCATTACAGTATTGCGTTTCTCCATAAAAAAGTAACTAATTGCATTACTTAGTTACATTTTATGGAAAGTAATGTGTTACAATATTGCGTTTCTCCATAAAAAGTAATTAATTGTGTTACTTAGCTACTTTTTATGGAAAGTAATGCATTACAGTATTGTGTTTCTCCATAAAAAAGTAACTAATTGTGTTACTTAGTTACTTTTTATGGAAGGTAATGCATTACAGTATTGCGTTTCTCCATAAAACAAAGTTATTAATTGTGATACTTAGTTAAATTTTATGGAAAGTAATGTATTGCAGTATTGTGTTTCTTCTTTAAAAATTAACTAATTGTGTTACTTAGTTACTTTTTATGGAAAGTAATGCATTACAGTTTTGTGTTTCTCCATAAAAAAGTAACTAATTGTCTTACTTAGCTACTTTTTATGGAAAGTAATGCATTGCATTATTGTGTTTCTCCATAAAAAGTAATTCATTGCGTTACTTAGCTACTTTTTATGGAAAGTAATGCATTACAGTATTGTGTTTCGCCATAAAAAATTTACTAATTGCGATACTTGGTAACATTTTATGGAAAGTAATGCATTACATTATTGTGTTTCTCCATAAAAAAGTAACTAATTGTGTTACTTAGTTACTTTTTATGGAAAGTAATGCATTACAGTATTGCGTTTCTCCATAAAAAAGTAACTAATTGCATTACTTAGAAACTTTTTTATGTAAATGAATGTGTTACATTACTATCGCATAACTTTTTTGTCATCTGGAATGGCCTTGCTTATTTGTTTTTTAATAATAAAAGACCAAAATGTTCTATTTTTGACAAATGTAAAGGCTCTTTCACACCAAAAGTGAAATGTATAAGCATCAGGCTGATGGAAGTGCCACTTACTCCCGATATCTCTAAATACAGGGACAGGATAGCTGTCAGTGAACACATGGGAAAACCATGTAACTTACATTACTTTTTTTTAAAGTCACTCAGATATTTTGTTGTACATTTAAAAGTAATGCGATACTTTACTAGTTACTTGAAAAAGGTAATCTGATTACGTATCTCGCATTACTTGTAATGCTTTTGTGTTTCACAGACAAAAGATTATCATATAATGATGGTGAGTAAGTCATAACAGTGTTTTCATTTTTGGGGGGAACCTGCCTACATGACTAATACTTTTATATCTTTGACACCTTGCACCAACCCATTTTATGCCAAATGACACGGTGTGTGTTTGTAATTACTTTCGGTTGGAGAAACTACAGAGTCTGTCCAAACCAGAGCTGCATTGGCACTTGGTAAAGTCACATGCGGTTCCTGTTCCCATTTAGTTCCTCCCTACCATGGCATCATGCCGCTGGTTTGGCCCACGCGCTTTGTGGCTTTCCCTGTCACTAGGCATGAATGGACTGTGGTGTTTTAACGGTCCACTGTTCTTTGAAGATCCTGATACAACTAGGAGTGGACTGGTAATGCCAAAACCTACTTTTAATGTGGTACATTTTTATGGGAAGTCTCACACGCATGCGAATCTCACCCTCACACAGCTTCTGTTCCATAGCATCACGGATACGCTCGATGTTGGTGTAGTCCTCCGCATACAGCACGTATTCACCCTCTGGCTTGTTGGCGATGGTCACCAGCTCTGATGTGGTGATCTCCGTCCCGACGCCTACCGCAAACATTTTAATCCCTTGTGCTCGTGCCTCGATGCTAGCGTCCATAACATCGTCCTGCGACTTTCCATCAGTCACCACTACAGCAATGCGATTCTTCACTTCACTTCGTTGTGAAGATGGAAAGATGTGGTCCACGGCAAACTTGATGGCACGGCCTGTCTGTGTGTTGCCGCCTAAATAGCCGATGTCCTCAATGGCTTTAATGAGATCTTGAGTGGTCTTGTGGAGACCGAGAGGGATCTCCAACCTTGGGGTGTCGCTGTATTGTACTACGCCAACCTGCGAGTAGCGCGAACTCACATCGAAGCCACAGGTGACATTGATTAGCCAGTGCTTGGCTGTTTCAAAGTCATCACTTCCCACACTCCAGGAGCCGTCCATGATGTAGACCAAGTCATTGACAGCAGTGCTGCAGCCTGCAAAATGAGGACAAGAACTGGGATAGAACTGAACACCAAAGAATGGCAAATATCCATCTATAAAGCTCAAAATATTACACTTCAAATTTAGATTCTCTTTCAAAATCTATTTTAGACATTCTACTAACAGGTTCAAGGTTCAAGGTTTATTTATTCGTCACATAATAAATTATACAGGGTATAATCAGAAGTGAAATGTAAAAAACGTTAGGTGCCAGTAAATAACTTTGCAACTCCATGTCAACAAGCAGTCATTGGAGTATTAGTAGACTGTTTGCTTAATATCTTCTAACACTTTATTTTGATGGGTCCACAACATACAATATACTGAGTATGAGAAACTATGCAAGTATATGCCAACTTATTCTACTAACCCTAAACCTATCCTACCATTCTTCTCTGAGAGTTATTAGACATGCAGTTGCTAATTAATGAGAATTAGTTGACATGTAGATGCAAAGATACTAGAATGACTAAAGTGGACTATCAAAATAAAGCCTCTGCAAGAGGTAAATAAACTTATGAGCAAAATTGGATCCACATTTTGGAGCATCCTTTATGGTTTTGGAACACATCTATTATGACTCAAAATACTGTCTATTTTGGCACCTAACGTTTGAAAACCTTAAAGTCATTATATTTGAGTGAAACTGCTTCTCGAACGAGAAAACTGGAGAAGAGTGAATATTGCCCAAGCCCTGACCTACATGAAAAAAACACTATAATATATAAAATAGTGTTTTTGAACCACAATACTAAAGTATAATATACTGTATATATTATAACATTTACAACACTTTGTTAATGAATGCTACAGCATACTGTAATCTTAACTATACCCTGCTAAACTATAAAAAACTATAGAAACCCAATAGACACCATCACAGTAATTCCAAAGGTTTCCATTAAAATACCATTATAACCATTAGAAAATTCCTTTTTGTAGTGTGTTTTGGGCATTTTTCCAATAGGATTTAACAGTCCACTAATATAATCCATCACATACCAGTAGACACCATTATAGTTTCAGTTAAAACCAATACAATTCCCATTATAACCATTAAATCCATTACATGTTCTATTGTGTTTTGGGCAGAGTTCTATAAGGGGGGGGGGAGGTCAGCAGGGTAGTGAACTGATAAACACTGTAGTATACTTTAGTTTTTACTACGATAAACTGTAGTGTATTGCAGTATTGTAAACCCTATAGTTAGTACAGTATTGGGTAAAGTCATTTGTTTATATTGCTATAATTGGTCTATTACCACAGAAACTATAGAATTAATACATCTAATTAATTCAAGTACTTTACTATGGTATGGTTCAAAAACACAAAAGTATTTACTATAAATTACTATAGTATTTTTTCATGTGGGTTGCTCCAATGCACACATCAGCACAGAAGAAATAATGTTTTTGATTAGAGATTATGATGTGCATGGATTAAGTTATTAATAAAAAAAATATATATGTAAAAAACAAAATTGCCCATTTAGATTTCATAGTTGATTTTCACACGTCAAATAAAAAGGGATAAAAATCTGGCAATACCCGCTCGAATATCATCGTCGTTTGCGGCGTGTGAGTACATCAGGAACAGCAGTGCTGGGAAAGACTTCAGAATCCACGACATTCCCAAACCAAGCTCCAGTGATTTCCCTAAAATGTCAATCTTCAGATCCCTGTTAAATGAAGAACATCAAAATGTGTTTGTTTTGGATGCAGAGCAACACTGCCATCTATAATTATTCCAAATTACATGATTACTTAAACATAGCTGTTTCGTTTGATTATACCTCTAATGTTACACACTCACTTAAGCTAATCAGATCAGTGCACAGATGTCCACAGGGGTGTTGAGATGGTTTCGCAGAAACAATCAAGTAATTACTTCTGAAATTAAGTATTGTATTACTACAGAATAAGGGAAAGGCCTATTGCATTGCATCATTATATTAGGAGACGTTTGTGCAAGTTCTCAAATCCAACCTAGCAATGTTTCATACCTAATGACTTATGTATGATGTAGAAAAAGATAATAATCAAATAATTAATGGTTTATTATTATTCTAGCATTATATTTGAGTGCAGCAACATCTTGCTGGTCACTTTTGTACCACTCATATTTTGTTCAAAATTGTTCAAATTTAAACCAAAACCCAACCCAAGCTTTTACATTTCTCTATAAACTCCTGCAAGATTTATACGTCAACCAGACGCACCGTAAATTATATGCATATATTTATATAAATAAAACAACATGCGTCAAGCTATTTTGTTAAGGTTTCACTGGCCAAGCAACTATAACTTTACAGACTACGACAACTCCCTTTTATTCAATCATATAAAAGTCTCCTTCGTTTTGCTTGGTACCAAACGACATGTGGTCTTATTTTCTCGCTTTGCTTCAGTGATGTCTACAAGCTCTCATTTAGCATAAAACGCTTCCGAACAGACCGCAGGCTGCAGCGAAGGAGAATAACAACGTAAGCAAAAGAGAATATAAAAATAAAGCTGGTGAACAAAACATGGTAATAAACATGGCATGTGTATAGGATTACGAGATAATACCAAACATTATATCCAAACATGTACTTACAGAAAACACTTTTTGTAGCGCATCAATGCCTAAAAATGTCATAAATCATGTTTATTTAGCTTTAAAAATTGTGTGCAAAAAGTACCATTGTTCAAAGAGTACAACATGGCATGTTGGGAGTATATTTAACCCTTGTGCATCAATAAAAAAATGTCCATGTCAAAATAAATTTAAGCTTGGGAGCACAGACTTACATTTGGTCTCATTTTAAAGAAGTTTAAAAAGTGAAACCAAAAAAGTTATACAGGTTTAAGTTTATGAACAATATTTTATATAAAATATATACTTTATGAAACATGTTGAACTCTATACCTGCTAGAAAATCAAAGCCATAAATCTAAACAACTTGTGTTCCAAATTTGAGGTTAATATCTCAAAAAATTAGCTTTCAAAAAGATTTAGTTCGGGCGCAGAACCACATTTTCTCCGTTAGATGCAGCAAAACTCCTCTGGTGCACACAGTGCTTGGATTTATGATTTACAGTAGAGTTTCTCTATCAAATATTACAAGATAATTATAGCTGCATTATTTATCCAATTGGCTCTATAATATGCAGAAGCAGAAAACAGGAATAAAGGGAGTATTTGCTTTAAAGACCAAACCTGAAAAAATGGCACCATCTGGTAAATATTTGTAAAAATATAATTTTGAAGCCTTGCCAACAGAATTAAAGCCTATTGACAAAAATAGCATAATTTTACATTTAAACGGCACTGTGATTAAAAACAGCAATTTTAATGGGTTTCAATGGAGATATTTGCGTCCTTAATGTCCTGAGATACACTATTTTGTGTATCTAGTGCAAAACTAATTTATTAAAGGAAACGGGGGTGAAATAGTAAAATTACAATATAAATACACACCTGTGCCAAAATGTATGCGGATGCCAATATCACAGGCAAAATTATAAAAAAATAAAAAAAAAACAGAAAATGCCAAAAATGTCACAAAGGCCGCACTGGGTTTAATTGCATGTTAGAATAGGTCAAACAACTCGTCTTTCAAAACACAATTGTTTGTCTACTTTACAAGGGTTATTCTGAGGTAAAGCCCGCTTGACCAAGACGATGGCATTGTCCACTGCAAACAGAACACAAGGAATCACTCCCTATAGTGAAGCGCTGGCCCATTAAACTCTAATGAAATGTTAGAGACATTGACACCAGGCGCTGAGAACATCTGTCAGGTCATGGGAACGTTTTGTTTGACCATGGCTTCGATGGCAATAACCATGATGACTTAATGGGGTTCATGACAAGAAAGACATGAGACATTCAAAGACACTTCATGAGTATGTGAGGAATGCTAGTGCCAAGATTTTACTGGACTGAAGACTAAATAGAGAAGAACCCAGCAGAAGTCGAGATCCTGAGGTTGAGGTTTCAATGGGAGTTGATGTACTGTGTTAAACTGACACTCAGTAGTAGAGGTGTGTGATATGTATCATCTACGATCATATTGTAATTGTTGTCTTAACGATGTGCGAGCTGACATGCCAAAAACACACAAAAACACATATTGTGACTGCATGATGAAGCCTTTTAGAATATAATTAGAATTAGCTTTTATTTCAAGTTACGAAAGCTAAACATATGCCTGTGTAGGTTTTTGTTTTTTTTCATATTTATAAGATACAATATACTTAATTAATATCACACAAGCAAGAGTGCCTTTTCTCTGAATATTGGCACGTGAGTAATCAGTAATCAAGAATCTCAAAAAACACTCAATTTAAAGCCAGTCATGATAGCATGTTAACTTCTACTTCTATCTCTAGGATGATAGCGACTTTGAGACTAGCCATTGGCCTGTGTGGGTCCTAACACCCCAGTGTAGTGACGTGGACACTATACTGTAAAGGAGCACCGTCTTTCGGATGAGACATTAAACCGAGCTCCTGACTCTCTGTGATCATTAAAAATCCCATGGCACTTCTCGTAAAGAGTAGGGGTGTAACCCCGGTGTCCTGGCCAAATTCCCCCCACTAGCCCTTTTTAATCATGGCCACCTAATAATCCCCATACACTTGATTGTCTCTCCCTCCTCTCCACCTGTAGCTGGTGTGTGGTGAGAGCATACACTTGATTGTCTTCCGCTGCCGGCGCTGCGTTGTACAGTCGACGTTAGGGATGGCTCCGCTCAATTTGTGCTTTAATATACTTTTTTACGTTTTTTTACTTTCTCTTTTTACACGCATAACGTCTGCACTATTTATATACGACAGAAGAACACTTTTGGACATTGGGCACCACTGCACTAACCTGCTTCAGGACACTTTATCCACGGACCCAGCGTGGCCATTGGAGATACTTCAGAACACCGAGGTTAACAAAGGCCGCCTCAATAATCCCAGGAGGCGAAGGAAACATCGCGGGAGACGCGCTGGAATACGCAACAGACTGAGGAAAAGGGCTCACAGTCCTCCTCTACCGAGTATTCTGCTCGCTAATGTCCAATCCTTGGAGAATAAGATGCACGATCTTAAGTTTCCAACGGGACATTAGAGACTGTAACATCCTTTGGTTTACCGAAACATGGCTCACGCCGACGGTCCCGGACACCGCTGTAATGCCGTCTGATAACTTTTCTGTTTTACGGATGGACAGAACAGCCGAGGCTGGAAAAACCAAAGGTGGTGGAGTGTGTTTCATGATTAACAAGAAATGGTGTGACCCCAGGAATATATCCATTCTGTCGCGTTCCTGCTCGCCGCATCTAGAACATCTCTCCATTATCTGCCGCCCATTCTATCTGCCCTGGGAGTTTACATCGATCATCGTTACTGCCGTTTACATTCCACCACAGGCAGACACTAGCTTGGCTTTGTCCAAACTCCACGACGAACTCAGCGGCTACATCAATAAACACCCTGACGCTGCCTCCATCATCACGGGAGACTTCAACAAAGCCAACCTCAGAAAAGTCATGCCAAACTTCCACCAACATATATCCTGTCCAACTAGAGGACAGAATACACTGGATCATTGCTACACCCAGTTTAAGAATGCCTACAAAGCTCGTTCCCTGCCGGCTTTTGGCAAATCAGACCACGCCGCCATTTTCCTCACACCGGAATATAAACAAAGGATCGTTCAGAAACCCCCGGTGGAGAGGGAGGTGACGCGCTGGTCCTCCCACTCTGAAGCTATGCTACAGGCGTCTCTTGAAGACGTCGACTGGGACATGTTCCGGGCGAGTTCATCTGACGTCAGCGAATTCACGGATGTAGCAGTAAGCTTTATCAACACGCTAACCGACCAAGCCACCGAAACTGTAACAATAAGGACATTTTCGAATTAGAAACCGTGGGTGGACAGATCAATCCGTGATGCGGTTAACCATCGCACTGCCGCATACAAAGCTGGTCTTTTGTCGGGAAACATGAGCGATTACAAAACTTTGTGCTACGCTCTCCGTCGGGCAGTTAGAGCTGCTAAACTCAGATACAGGGAGAGAATTGAGTCACATTTCCAGCTCAATGACTCTCGACGCATGTGGCAGGGACTGAAGACCATCTGTTCCTCTGGAAACAACACTTCTGCAGAGGTGAGAGCAGATCCGTTGCTGGCCGAAGAGCTAAACACCTTCTACGGCCGATTTGAATGTAACGGCGGCGCGACTCTGCCGATCTGCGCACCAGGAAGCAGCAGACAGAGCAGCGATGTTTATGCTATCACCTTTTCAGAGGACGACGTTCGGAGGGAACTAAAGAGAGTGAACGTCAGGAAAGCAGCAGGACCTGATGGGATTACTGGCCGCGTTCTGAGGTCCTGTGCTGATCAGCTTGCTGGTTTGTTTACTTCCATCTTTAATGAGTCCCTCGCTACCTCTGTGGTTCCTACCTCATTTAAAAAATCTGTCATAATCCCTGTGCCTAAGAACAGTAAACCCTCTTGCCTGAATGACTATCGTCCAGTTGCCCTCACATCGACAGTCATGAAGGTTTTTGAGAGACTTTTAAAGAAACACATTTGCTCCTCCATCCCTGCTACTTTGGACCCTCTTCAGTTTGCCTATCGGCCAAATAGGTCTACTGATGATGCCATCTCCCAGGTACTGCACTCCTCCCTCACTCACATTGACAGCAAAAATGGCAACTATGTCAGGCTGCTATTCATTGACTATAGCTCAGCTTTCAACACTATAGTCCCCACCAAGCTAGCTGTCAAACTCTCAGATCTCGGCCTAGACACTTCACTCTGTGACTGGATTCAAGATTTCCTCACCGCCAGACCACAAGTGGTGAAAGTCGGCCAGTTCACCTCCAACTCCATCACCCTGAACATAGGAGCCCCACAGGGCTGTGTCCTGAGCCGCCTGCTCTACTCTCTCTACACACACGACTGCGTGTCCTCACACAGCTTCACTTCTATTGTTAAATTTGCTGACGATACTGTGGTTCTGGGCCTCGTTTCCAACAATGATGAGGCCGCATACTTGCATGAGGTAGAGAGACTCACATCATGGTGCCAGGACAACTGTCTCTCTCTGAACGTGAGCAAAACCAAAGAGCTGATTGTAGACTTCAGGAAGAGACAGCAGCGGCCCTACACTCCTCTTATGATCAGCGGGACCCCTGTGGAGAGGGTGAGCAGCTTCAAGTACCTCGGTGTAAACATCTCAGAGGACCTGACATGGACTGCACACATCCAAACACAGGTCAAGAAAGCCAGGCAAAGACTGTACCATCTGCGACAGCTGAGGAAATTCAGGGTCTCACCAGCTATCCTGAAAACTTTCTATTTAGGGGCCATAGAAAGTGTTCTGACTCAGTGCATCTCAGTGTGGTATAATAATGCCACAAATCAGGACTGCAAAGCTCTACAGAGAGTCGTGCGCTTAGCTGAGCGCATCTCAGGGTCTACTCTCCCCTCTCTGCAGGACATCTACCTCAAACGCTGCAAAAGCAGGGCTGCTAAAATCATCAAGGACTCGAATCACCCTGGTAACCATTTTTTCATTTCACTGCCATCTGGCAAGCGCTTCAGGAGCATGGCAAAAACTGAAAGACTGCGGAGGAGTTGCTTCCCCCAGGCCATCAACTCAGTCTTATAACATCATAACATCTACAGGACTCAATTTAATAAACTGTAAACACATCCATTATTCTCCATCATCCACACTGCTGCTATGTGTACATACCCGGTACAACCTATTTGCACATTCTCTTGCACATCCATGTTTATATTAATATGTATTAATCCACAGTATACTGTATTGCACATTTTTTATCATTGCACATCTTACTCCTTATTTAATTTTATTATTTGTTCCTATTTTCATTCTCACCTATATTTATATATATATTCTCTTGTGTTATGTTTCATTGTTTTATGCTTTTTTTTTTAACTGTCCATTGAGCGGACCTGTCCTGACTTACATTTCACTACTGATTATACCCTGTATGATTGTGGATGTGACAAATAATAAAGAACCTTGAACCTTGAACCTTGTCTCTATGACTCTCTCTCCTCTCCACCTGTAGCTGGTGTGTGGTGAGAGCATACACTTGATTGTCTCTATGTCTCTCTCTCCTCTCCACCTGTAGCTGGTGTGTGGTGAGTGCATACACTTGATTGTCTCTATGACTCTCTCTCCTCTCCACCTGTAGCTGGTGTGTGTTGAGGGCATACACTTGATTGGCTCTATGGCTCTCTCTCCTCTCCACCTGTAGCTGGTGTGTGTTGAGGGCAAACACTTGATTGGCTCTATCTCTCCTCTAGACCTGTAGCTGGTGTGTGGTGAGAGCATACACTTAATCGGCTCTATGTCTCTCTCTCCTCTCCACCTGTAGCTGGTGTGTGGTGAGAGCATACACTTGATCGGCTCTATGTCTCTCTCTCCTCTCCACCTGTAGCTGGTGTGTGGTGAGAGCATACACTTGATTGTCTCTATGTCTCTCTCTCCTCTCCACCTGTAGCTGGTGTGTGGTGAGAGCATACACTTGATCGGCTCTATGTCTCTCTCTCCTCTCCACCTGTAGCTGGTGTGTGGTGAGAGCATACACTTGATCGGCTCTATGTCTCTCTCTCCTCTCCACCTGTAGCTGGTGTGTGGTGAGAGCATACACTTGATTGGCTCTATGTCTCTCTCTCCTCTCCACCTGTAGCTGGTGTGTGGTGAGCGCATACACTTGATTGGCTCTATGTCTCTCTCTCCTCTCCACCTGTAGCTGGTGTGTGGTGAGCGCATACACTTGATCTGGTCTCTATGTCTCTCTCTCCTCTCCACCTGTAGCTGGTGTGTGGTGAGGCATACACTTGATTGGTCTCTATGTCTCTCTCTCCTCTCCACCTGTAGCTGGTGTGTGGTGAGTGCATACACTTGATTGGCTCTATGACTCTCTCTCCTCTCCACCTGTAGCTGGTGTGTGGTGAGCGCATACACTTGATTGTCTCTATGTCTCTCTCTCCTCTCCACCTGTAGCTGGTGTGTGGTGAGGCATACACTTGATTGTCTCTATGCTCTCTCTCCTCTCCACCTGTAGCTGGTGTGTGGTGAGCGCATACACTTGATTGGTCTCTATGTCTCTCTCTCCTCTCCACCTGTAGCTGGTGTGTGGTGAGCGCATACACTTGATTGTCTCTATGTCTCTCTCTCCTCTCCACCTGTAGCTGGTGTGTGGTGAGGCATACACTTGATTGTCTCTATGACTCTCTCTCCTCTCCACCTGTAGCTGGTGTGTGGTGAGTGCATACACTTGATTGGTCTCTATGACTCTCTCTCCTCTCCACCTGTAGCTGGTGTGTGGTGAGGCATACACTTGATTGGCTCTATGCTCTCTCTCATCTCCACCTGTAGCTGGTGTGTGGTGAGCGCATACACTTGATTGTCTCTATGACTCTCTCTCCTCTCCACCTGTAGTTGGTGTGTAGTGAGCGCATACACTTGATTGTCTCTATGTCTCTCTCTCCTCTCCATCTGTAGCTGGTGTGTGGTGAGCGCATACACTTGATTGTCTCTATGTCTCTCTCTCCTCTCCACCTGTAGCTGGTGTGTGGTGAGCGCATACACTTGATTGTCTCTATGACTCTCTCTCCTCTCCACCTGTAGTTGGTGTGTGGTGAGCACATACACTTGATTGTCTCTATGACTCTCTCTCCTCTCCACCTGTAGCTGGTGTGTGGTGAGTGCATACACTTGATTGTCTCTATGTCTCTCTCTCCTCTCCACCTGTAGCTGGTGTGTGGTGAGAGCATACACTTGATTGTCTCTATGTCTCTCTCTCCTCTCCACCTGTAGCTGGTGTGTGGTGAGAGCATACACTTGATTGGCTCTATGACTCTCTCTCCTCTCCACCTGTAGCTGGTGTGTGGTGAGCGCATACACTTGATTGTCTCTATGTCTCTCTCTCCTCTCCACCTGTAGCTGGTGTGTGGTGAGTGCATACACTTGATTGGCTCTATGACTCTCTCTCATTTCCACCTGTAGCTGGTGTGTGGTGAGAGCATACACTTGATTGGCTCTATGACTCTCTCTCATTTCCACCTGTAGCTGGTGTGTGGTGAGCGCACTGGTGCCGTTGTCCTGTGGCAGCCGTCGCATCATCCAAGTGGATGCTGCACACTGGTGGTGGTTGAGGAGAGCCCCCCCCGTGATTGTAAAGCGCTTTTGGGTTTACAGCAATACATAATAAATCTCTATTTAAGTGCATCTTTCATTCATTCATTCATTGAGAACAAGCAAAACATTAGACATCCAAAGACATGAGCAGGAGTGAAGATAATTCATGTGAGGAATGAATCTGCCAAAAACATGCTTTCATGGCACGTCTTTAATGGATTTAGGATAAAACAAAAAATATAAAAAATAAAAACACGCAAAGTTAAGGTTTCAATGGGAGTTGAGGTACTGCGTAAAACCTGCACTCAGTAGTCAAGAATCTCAAAAACAGCACCCTTTCGAAGCCAACCATGGGAAATCTCTTGTGAATTGGCCATCGCGTTCAACACGTTCCCATGGGTTCTGACTATTAAACATGTTTTAGGTTCTCAAACGCCATTGGTTTGTACTAATGTTCAGTTAAACAGCTACCAGATTCACATTATTCAAATTAGTCTGAACTCTAGTTTCCTGCAAACAGCATCGGTGAGCTAAACATGCATCTGCACTATAGTTAACTGATCGGATGAAGAGCTTGTTTTCATGTAGTTTAGATCAAAGTGCCCTCATCAGTCAGGACCGTGTGAGTGTGCCACAGATTGGTCAGTGCTGGGGTTTGCCTGCACCAGATGCCTTTCATGTTGTTCACTGTGGAAGAGGCCATTTCTATTAGATTGCTGACAGATGCAGCATCTCTTTGACAAGGGCGCATGCTAGGAGTGTATCCCAAACTTCGCTCTATTTATACTTTGAGTTGGGGTGTCTAGAAATGCACATCTTAAAACACAATATTTTACTTTACTTTATAATTTTATTGGCAAACTAAGAAAGGAATTCCTTAATTGAAATTGCTTTACTAATTTATATTGAGACCTTTGCATAGGTCTTAGTTTTCTTACATTCTTTTTGCAATATACTGTATATATATATATATATATATATATATATAAACACACACATATCATTTTATGAACAAAATTTCTCAAGACCAAGGCTAAAATAATATTATATATAATAATAATACTATTCTTAATATTGTTTTCATAAAAATGTATGGGTGTACCCCAAAACATACGTTCTCTTCATTTACTCATGCCGTTACAAACCTGTGTGACTTTCTATCTCATGTTGAAAAGAGATATTTTGATAAATGGCTTTATTTCTAAATTTAATCATTTGTTCATTTGTTCATTTATTCATTTAATTTATTTATTTATTTATTCATTAATTAATTCAGTAATTCATTTATTTTATTTATTTTATTTTATTTATTTTATTTATTTTATTTATTTTATTTATTTTTATTATATTCATGCATTCAGATAATTTATTTATTCATTCATTCATTCATGCATTCAGTAATTCATTTAATTTATTTATTTATTCATTCATTAATTCAGTAATCCATTTATTTAATTTATTTATTCATTCATTAATTCAGTAATTCATTTATTTTATTTATTTATTTACTCATTCATTCATTCACTCAGTAATTCAGTAATTCAGTATATTTATTTATTTATTTATTCATTATTCATTCTGTAATTAATTAATTTATTTATTTATTCATTAATTCATTCATTCATTCCTGCATTCAGTAATTAATTTATATAATTTATTTATTTATTTATTCATTCATTCTGTAATTAATTAATTTTATTTATTAATTCATTCATTCATTCAGTAATTCAGTTATTTAATTTATTTGTTTATTTATTTATCATTCATTCATTCATTCATTCAGTAATTCATTTATTCATTCGTTCATTCAGTAATTCAGTAAATCGTTTGTTTATTTATTTATAATTCATAATAGAGTAAATATTGATATGAATTTAAATTTCTCGGTGGACATTTCCTGTAACCATTGTCTAATCCGTTATCTATGTTCACTTTTATTCATGTTTTATATTATTAGAAATGTTATTTCCTATTTTAAGAGAAACGTCTGAAATGAAGCTAATGAGAAGTTTGTGGTTCTGAAAGAGCAATGCAATCCTTGTTTCCCGGATCTACAGTTTGTGTAGCCATCGGCCAGCTCCTGATCAATGAAGTGCATCGATGCATCAGACAGATCAATTACTGTCAGGCTCTCTGTATACTTCTGTCCTGCGCGACTGTGCCGGTCCCGATCCAGCTAGGTATGTTCTACTCTACTGAGCATGGCCAGTGCAATTTTTAGCAAGCAATAAACAAACCGCTTGACCACAAACTCACTTACCCTAGAGATTACTGCAAACGTATGAACTCAGATGTGTGCGTGCATCCCTGACTGGCATCTAAGGACAACATCCAGGTAGATATTCTCCCACGGACTGTCAGAAGCCTTTAAATCAGGCCATTCAACCTCAACTCCTTAGGCTACATAAACAACACACAAGTGCATCACTAACACATCGCACCAGCATTCAGTGAAGCTGTAAACTCATTTTTTGATATATAACAAAAGGTGTTGACAATGCAATCTCTTCTAAACCAGAAGCATATTTCAGTAGCAGTATGCATATATGAAGAATAGCCTTTCTGCTTTGTGTTTCAGTTGCATAGTGACAAGATGCATGTGTGGGCTTCAGTCAGAAGACGGTTTAGACATTTTTTACTCAGAATATACAAGAAAAGGTACTAAAATAGGTTGAGCTGTTAAATGACAGATGTTGCACTCTTCGTAAGTACAGGTTTGGTCTCTCCATAAGAATGCACTTCTCTCTCTGCTCTCATACTTTACAAATCCTGTCTGTTTTATTATTGGAACATGCATTTGATTACACAATATTAATAATAATAATAATAATAATAATGCAAGATAAAAGACAGCAATGTTGTGTTGAGGATCTGATCATAATGGATTACCTGCCCTATAGAGGGCGTATTCTAAGTATTTTAAACATAATATAATCAGCATAGAATTTAAATACATGCATTTAATTAATCATTAGTATAGTTTTATATCAATTCAGATAAATGTAGCAAAAATCTCAGCACTTTAAATTAATATTAATGAAACAAAAATAAAAAAATTATTACAAATTGTTAAAGAAATTATTAGTTTTAACCAGCACAGAGATAAAAATGCATGCAAGATTAATGTATGTTGGCTCTTACCTGATTTTCAAAACTGCCTCCGGAAAAATTAATGGCTTGATTTGAAAATATAACTTGATAAATCATGACATGAGCCATAGTGCGTGTGACTGCAGACTCCTTATACGGACAGACCTGATGACATCACAGAGAGAAAGACACGCCCCCTAATAACCCTGAGCCAATAACGTGCGTCCGAGACTTTCTTGCACTGTTATTATTGTTGCTGTCTGTCCAAACGCACACATGTTTTCTCCACTAATGCAGAATAAATGAGGTAAGACTGAACATTTGCACAGCATCAGTGCAACTGAAAACACATGAAAGGGAAATGCTGCTTCTGTATTTGCCATCCGCATCGCTCTCAATATTAAAAAGATCACGATCCACCACAAATCCCAAATTAACCTATTTGTGATCAAATGCATCACTACAAATATTGACTGAGGATTGAATAGCTGTACTGCATTAACATGCGCGTGCACAGACAGCACTGAGGAGTTAATTATTCATGCACAGATTTAAATATGCTGACACTCTAATTAAAATGCTCTGCTGTTTGGTAGCCAATCAAAATGAGGATGGTGATAAACCTAAGTCTCTTTATCTGTAAATGACCTGCTTCTCACCTGCCTCGTCCACGGTGCTTTACTGCCATCTACAGACATGATCCGGGTCTGCTGCACCAGTGTTGGGCTACTAGTTACTGTAATAACATTACTTTGTGTAGTGTAACAGGTAATAATATTACAGGTATCATCCATAAAACAGCTTAGTTGGTTACTTTTGATGCCTCAAACCTGCTGATTTAAAATCCAACAATCAAATAATTCCTAGATATATTTCCATAATTTTCACGACTCAATGCAAATGCAGCCGGCAAGCTTGGAATATGGAAAAACGTACATTTGGCATTATAGTACTGCATTATAGTACTATAATTAAGCATACATTTTTTGGAAAATTAAACAGTTTCTTGCAAGCGTATGTGATTTGATTAAATACATAATTAGGTATTATCATAACAGATAATAGCTTCACATGACAATTAATGAAATGAATACAACACTTCTACTTGAATGTCACTGTTAATCACTGTTGAGTGTTTGTCATAATTAATAATGGGGATTTTGGTCAAATGATGAGGCAGAAATATGTTGTTAGTAACATTCTAGAATAATTTTATGTAGAAGATACATAGTTATAACTTCTGTAGGAACAGTAATGTAACTAGTAGTGTGACTAATTATTGTTGCCAGAAAGTAATCAGTAACAATAGCACTTTTGAAAGGAGTAACTAATGAGTAATATATTACATTCTTTGAGTAACTAGCCCAACACTGGTTGGCACGTGTGTTTATGATGCACTGCCTTCGCTCATATTGATGCAGTGAAAAGATACACCATATTGCAAAAGTATTGGCACCCCCTTCTTATGAAAGGTTTTTAATGCAGACCTTGAGCCAAAAACTCATCACCAAACACCAATGACTTGTACATATGGGTTTCTCTTCTAAAGAAGGGGTGCCAGTACTTTTGTCCATATAATGAATGTACAAGTCATTGGTGTTTGGTGATGAGTTTTTGTCTCATTTAAAATCACACCAGAGGTGTTCAGTTGCTTTATGCAGACCAGTCAAGTTCTTCCACACTGACTGAATCATCATTTCTCTTTGATCCTTGTCTTATACACAGAGACACTGTCATGTTAGAATAGAAAAGAGTTCTGTCCAAACTGTTGCTATACAATTAAATTCCCTAGAATATCATTATATGCTTAAACAGTAAGATTTGCACTCATGGAAATTACTAAAGTAGTCAAACCTTTCATTAAAAGGTTGTGTATTGTACAATGTAGTGTATTAACGAGCACCTAATGATAATTTAGTCATCACGCAGAAAACATTTACAATATATTTCATTCTTCTTCTAAAAAAAAAAAAACAGGAATCAGGGGTTAAAAATCCGACAAACATCCAACCGAGGTTATTCATCATTTCCGATGGAGAGTCGAGGATGCAATGAAATTTGATCTCGGTCGAGTAGCACTAGTAAACAGCACACTTAGAGAGGGACGCATGCGAAACTCTGCTGTTTAAACCTTTGCCAATCATTTGTTTCGAAGCCACGTGATCTCACTAAACGATGCTTCACTCGTGAAGTTCATGAAACTGTTCCAAATTTCAATTGTTCGCTGGTAGTGATGCTTTCTCCCTGATCACAGATCAGTTCAATCAATTTGTAGACATTTTAATGACTCGTATAGTCAAATCTGCAGTTAGATAATCTCATATTTGCCTGATTAACCAAGCTCTCATGAAACAAACAAAACAAGCCCTACAATTTCATAAATAAATAACTTATATTATACAGACACTTCACACATCTAATGGTTTAAGATGATTTGTGTGCATTTAATATATTGCACATAATAGATCAAACTTTGCAATTGGTTTGTAAAAGGTATTTTATGCATATGTGCTATGGCAAGCCGTTTTGACTATTATTCCTTCACAGAATATGAATTCTTGATATCAAACATTCAATTTTATTGTTAAAATGCCAAATATTGATATCAGGAATTAGATTGCAACTAGTAAAAATGTATATTCTTGATATCAACAATTGAATTGTCACTAGTCTGATATCTGAACATGTATTTCTGATATCAACAATTGGGGGGGGGGGGTAATTTATGATATCTAAAATGACTTTTGTTACTAGTAACAATCACATTCATGATACCAGAAATGAACATTGTCACTAGTGACAATTAAATTGTAGATATCAAGAACTAGTACAAATTGAATTTTTGATATCAAGAATTAATATCCTGAGAATTAATAAAAGTCATATCACCAGCTCTTCGAAACATTGAATCATAATGCGAAGCAATTGTTTTAATTGATTCAAAGCTTTGTTTCTGTCCTCAAGCAATGCCACTGTGACAGATTTCAATCCATGAACGCGAAGTGAAATCTACCCAAAAAAAGTAGTTTGTGTCTCCCTTGAATTCATGAATTATTGTAACTGATGTAGACAGAAGCACAGCGAATGCATTAATTAAGCTTATAGTTATAATGTTAGCTTAACTTGTCTTTCGGTGTACATTTTTGCACTTGTGCAAACGTTTAGTAAAGAGGAAAGTTACGTGTCTATTTTCTGAGTTTAAAGAACATCTTTGTCTGAAAGGGTATTCTCAGAAATCTGTTCTTGGAAGGTAACTGCACATATTGATCGCTGTCCTTGGGCTTTTAGAGCTAATGTTATCCTCTCAATGCAGGTCAGAGGTGAAGAACGTGTTCCAGATGGAGAAATAAACAGTAGTGAACTCGGACTCTTACCGTGTATTAAAATGCACACAGAAAATATGATTTCTTCTGCCATCGGTCTGATGATCTGTGCTCTGGATGTCATTCGTGTGGTGAGAGAGAAGAGGGTTAGTTATGCATTAAATGGGAAAGAAAGTCATGTTTTGTTTTTTTGAAGGGTGTGAATCATAGGCTTAATATATTTGGTGCATCTACTTTTACAGTTTTAATCTACAGACAGTAGTTTATGAGCTGAATATGCTTTTTCTTGATTTCCTAAATTATTTTTTTAATATTTTACACATAATATGTACTCAATATGGACTTACCAGTCATAAGGGTCAATGTTTCGAAATTGAGATTTAAACATAATCTGAAAGCTAATAATATTTACAGTGATGTATGGTTTGGACAATATTTGAAAATCTGGAATCTGAGGCTGCAAAAAAAATCGAAATATTGAGAAAATCATCTTTAAAGTTGTTCAACTGTAGTCTTAGCAATGCATATTAATAATCAAAAATTAAGTTGTGATATATTTACGGTAGTAAATATCTTCATGGAACATGATCTTAAATATGGTATAAAATAAAAATCTATAATTTTGACCCATACAATGTTTTGTTGGTTATTGCTCTAAATATAGCTGTGCTGCTTATGACTGCTTCTGTGCTGCAGGGACATATATTATAAAAAAATGCCCATGCAGTTTTAAGATTTTATTAATTTAGAGCGGTGAATTAAATAAGAAACATCTTGATTTTACATAGGTTTACTTTATTTGAGTGCTTCATTTGTCTCGAATCAAATAATTTAAAGTTCATATAGATTCATGACACAAATATGACATGTTTAATAAGAACTACTGCTATAAGAGTCCCGCCCTCCACGTCTCTCTTAGACAGGAGTTTTTTACGATAGTAAATGTGGCCACTAGAGGGATGCATGTAATAAAGATTATCCCCTTTTCTCCATATTAATATGATTTTGGCTGCATGGTGATTCAGGTCCTGAATCTTGAAGGTAAACAGTAATCATTTTGAGCTGACCGCTGACACTGATGCTGGGTTAAGAGCAGCACTGTCACTAGTTTGCTTTACCTTTCTGTTGTTCATTGTTTCTTTCTACACAAATTGTGTTGGAGGGGATTCGGGACTCGATAGGAGGCTCAATGGTGAAGTAAACAACCCATTATTAGCTGCTGTTATGTGAAACGACACGATTACACAGACAGGTGCTGAAGATACTGAGAACATGAAATCTGTCTGATTAAATAATTGCATCCTCTAGGTGGCATATTTCATCCGCAGCAGATATTGTTCTGTGAGCTCTGCGTATAGATCTTTCCAACTGCGTACACACAAAAACAAGACACTAATTCTTAGCCTTTGACTCGGTTTAAGGGAGGGAGGGAGGGAGGGAGGGATGGATAGATGGATGGATGTATGGATGGATGGATGTATGGATGGAGTGGATGGATGGATAAGGGTAATGGATGGATGGAGTGGATGGAGGGAGGGAGGGAGGGATGGATGGATGGATGGATGGATGGATGGATAAGGGGAATGGATGGATGGAGTGGATGGAGGGAGGGAGGGAGGGAGGGAGGGATGGATGGATGGAGGGAGGGAGGGAGGGATGGAGGGATGGATGGAGGGAGGGAGGGAGGGAGGGAGGGAGGGATGGATGGATGGATGGATGGATGGATAAGGGGAATGGATGGATGGAGTGGAGGGAGGGATGGATGGATGGAGGGAGGGAGGGAGGGATGGATGGATGGATGGATGGATGGATGGATGGATGGATGGATGGATGGATGGATGGATGGATGGATGGATAAGGGGAATGGATGGATGGAGTGGATGGATGGATGGATGGATGGATGGATGGATGGATGGATGGATGGATGGATAAGGGGAATGGATGGATGGAGTGGATGGAGGGAGGGAGGGAGGGAGGGAGGGATGGAGGGATGGATGGATGGATGGATGGATAAGGGGAATGGATGGATGGAGTGGATGGATGGATGGATGGATGGATGGATGGATGGATGGATGGATGGATGGATGGATGGATGGATGGATGGATGGATAAGGGGAATGGATGGATGGAGTGGATGGGATGGATGGATGGATGGATGGATGGATGGATGGATGGATGGATGGATGGATGGATAAAGGGAAAGGATGGATGGATGGAGTGGATGGAGGGAGGGAGGGAGGGAGGGAGGGATGGATGGATGGATGGATGGATGGATGGATGGATGGATGGAGTGGATGGAGGGAGGGAGGGAGGGAGGGATGGATGGATGGATAAGGGGAATGGATGGATGGAGTGGATGGATGGATGGATGGATGGATGGATGGATGGATGGATAACGGGAATGGATGGATGGAGTGGATGGAGGGAGGGAGGGAGGGATGGATGGATGGATGGATGGATGGATGGATGGATGGATGGATAAGGGGAATGGATGGATGGAGTGGATGGATGGATGGATGGATGGATGGATGGATGGATGGATGGATGGATGGATGGATGGATGGATGGATAAGGGGAATGGATGGATGGAGTGGATGGAGGGAGGGATGGATGGATGGATGGATGGATGGATGGATGGATGGATGGATGGATAAAGGGAAAGGATGGATGGATGGAGTGGATGGAGGGAGGGAGGGAGGGATGGATGGATGGATGGATGGAGTGGATGGAGGGAGGGAGGGAGGGAGGGATGGATGGATGGATAAGGGGAATGGATGGATGGAGTGGATGGAGGGAGGGATGGATGGATGGATGGATGGATGGATAACGGGAATGGATGGATGGAGTGGATGGAGGGAGGGAGGGAGGGATGGTGGATGGATGGATGGATGGATGGATGGATGGATGGATGGATGGATGGATAAGGGGAATGGATGGATGGAGTGGATGGAGGGAGGGAGGGAGGGATGGATGGATGGATGGATGGATGGATGGATGGATGGATGGATGGATGGATGGATGGATGGATGGATAGATGGATGGATGGATAAGGGGAATGGATGGATGGAGTGGATGGAGGGAGGGAGGGAGGGAGGGAGGGATGGATGGATGGATGGATGGATGGATGGATGGATGGATGGATGGAGTGGATTGGAGGGATGGATAGAATTATGAAATAGTTAGTTATGAATAAATTGTTGTGTTGTTTAAAATGATGTACCTGTGCCTTTTAACAAAGAACAAACTTTTACTGTGTTGCCTCTGTTAGAAGCTTTTAGACTTGATGGTGTTGCCGGTGTAATAATGCCTGACTCGGTTGAATGATTCTAACTCTCTGCATTCTGGGATATGATATATATATTTCGGTTTCACTGCTTTTGACTACAATGAAAACATCATCACTATCATTACAGGACATGAATCAGCACAGCTGCTATATAGCGACTGGTGCTCACATTGCTGGGAACGACAGAAAATGATAGATTGCTTACAGTGGAAGCAGGGAAACGCTTTTAAATGGAGATTTAGAGTCATCTCAAAATGCTTTTGCTTCAAAGTGTTTGCGTCAGCCGTTTCTGTATGCATGGAAATATCCCTCTCCTTTCCGTATGACACGGCATATGCCTAAGCTGTCAGATTTATACAGAAATGATTGCTGGATCCGAGTGCAGTTGCTGTGTAAGCCACTAAAGCAGCCGGTTAGATTCGGGAATCTGAACTCCTGCATCGCCAGTGTGTGCTGAGCTCTGATTAGCTGTTACATGCACATCTGAGCTTTATTTCAGTTTATTTTACTCTTTATTTTATTATTAGTATTATTTACAGACAGCAAGTGAATTTATACTACTACTACTTTTTTATTACATTTTTCTTACTTTAAAAAAATTAAATATGAAAAATTATATATTTCTATGGAATATTGAATATGGTTATTAAATAACACAAAAGCAAGAATGGGGATATTGAAGTGACAAGGCACTGGAAAATATTATACTCATACATAAGCATGATTTAGAGATTTACCATATGTACAAAATAATTTTTTTACCCTCTGTGGCATTGTTCATTTGGGAGACACACGGTAAAATTGCGTTTGCTGTAAAAATTGACCGGAGGAAATATTCGTGTAATAATTTTATTTTTGTGAAATATACTATATTAAATTTAAATAATGTTTTGTCTTTAATATTTTACATTTTGAGTGTATTTCATGTCATTAATTAATATTCATAGCTAAATTATGGACTATTTTCATAAGAAATTAAAATAATAATAAAAAATATTTATATAATTTTTCAATTAATGCATTAGTTTAGTTAAAAATAGAGCAAAAGTATTTAAAAAAGTATTCAGTCGTGGGTGTATAGAGAGTAGAGCAGGGGGCTCAGGACACAACCCTGTGGGGCTCCTACGTTCAGGGTGATGGAGTTGGTGGTGAACTGGCCGACTTTCACCACTTGTGGTCTGGCGGTGAGGAAATCTTGAATCCAGTCACAGAGTGAAGTGTTTAGGCCGAGGTCTGAGAGTTTGACAGCTAGCTTGGTGGGGACTATAGTGTTGAAAGCTGAGCTATAGTCAATGAATAGCAGCCTGACATAGTTGCCATTTTTGCTGTCAATGTGAGTGAGGGACGAGTGCAGGACCTGAGAGATGGCATCATCAGTAGACCTATTTGGCCGATAAGCAAACTGAAGAGGGTCCAAAATAACAGGAAGGGAGGAGCAAATGTGTTTCTTTAAAAGTCTCTCAAAAACCCTCATGACTGTTGATGTGAGGGCAACTGGACGATAGTCATTCAGGAAAGAGGGTTTACTGTTCTTAGGCACAGGGATTATGACAGATTTTTTAAAGGAGGTGGGAACAACAGAGGTAGCAAGGGACTCATTAAATATGGAAGTAAACAAACCAGCAAGCTGATCAGCACAGGACCTCAGAACGCGGCCAGTAATCCCATCAGGTCCTGCTGCTTTCCTGACGTTCACTCTCCTTAGTTCCCTCCGAACCTCGTCCTCCGACACGGTGAATATATGATCATCGCTGCTCTGTCTGCTGCTTCCTGACGCGCTGATCGGCAGAGTCGCGCCGCCGCCATTGCATTCAAAGTGGCCGTAGAAGGTGTTTAGCTCTTCGGCCAGCAACGGATCTGCTCTCACCTCTGCGGAGGAGTTATTTCCAGAGGAACAGATGGTCTTCAGTCCCTGCCACATGCGTTGAGAGTCATTGAGCTGGAAATGTGACTCAATTCTCTCTCTGTACCGGCGTTTAGCGGCTGTGACTGCCCGTCGGAGAGTGTAGCACGATGCCTTGTACTCACTCATGTTTCCTGACAAAATACCGGCGTTGTATGCGGCAGTACGATGGTTAACCGCATCACGGATTGTTCTGTCCACCTATAGTTTCTGATTTGAGAATGTCCTTATTTTTACCGTTTCAGTGGCCTGTTCGGTTAGCGTGTTGACAAAGCTCAATGCTACCTCCGTGAATTCGCTGACGTCAGATGAACTCGCCCGGAACATGTCCCAGTCGACGTCATTAAGAGACGCCTGTTGCATAGCTTCAGAGTGGGAGGACCAGCGCGTCACTTCAAATCAAATCAAATCAAATCAAATCACTTTTATTGTCACATCACCACAGCACAAGTGCCTTGGTGAGTGAAATTCTTAAGAGCGTGCTCCAGACAGTGCAAAAAAAAAATAAAAATTTACATATGGACAGTACATATGTACACTTCCCTCTCCACCGGCAATTCCTGAACGATCTTTTGTTTATATTCCGGTGTGAGGAAAATGGCAGCACATAGTGACTGCCATAAAGCTCACTGAGTTTTGTAACATTCACCATAAAGTAATGATTTGTAAAATTTCTAATTTTTTCAAATTTCTTTTTTTTTTTAGGTCTATAATGACTGAACACTAGAGGGTTAAAGAAAAAAAACTTTTGAGTGATAATGCATATTGAAAATCAGTCAAGGAGTGAGTTTATTATAGTATCATTACTGAGTGAGTTATTCAATGTATGACTATATCAGGGTTTCTTTCAGTATGTTGAATACCTTTCACATGTTGGAGATAAATTAGCAGCCACAGGGTGCAGGACAGGTTGTTTTCTTTCCCTGTGGATGTGGATTGGAATTGGTGGTTTTCACTAATGGCTTTTTAGTTGTAACTTGTGGCAGCAGTGTGCTGCGTCAGCTTCTCTGCATGCCGTCACAATATTCTACATCCCCGAGGAGCCTGAGTCAGCTTTCTAGAATGTCCGCCACATTCCCTTATGACCACAGATGCATGCTTGTAATTATATTGCGCTATTAGAACACTTTCTGTTTCTTCGTTTGTTTAGTGCCATAAACAAGAATGATAATAGACCATCTTGGCTGGTAGTAGGTTCATTGTGTGTGCTTGTAATGCCGTCATACATAGTTCATTATCATTTGTTATTATACACCAGCAGTAATGTTGTCCTGACCATTATTTGTATTCACAGGCCTTTCTATCATTCTGTAATGAGTTTCCTCTCATTAGGGATGTCCTGGTCAATAACTGGTCTCATCCTGTTCAAACATTCAGGGAAGCATTGATCTTCATTAGACTGGGATTCTTTTAGTGCTGGTACATCTGTGCTTCTATGCTAATTTAATTCGAATTAAATGACAGAACCCTCTATGAGTCAGTTATTTTCTGCAAATTAGAGAATCACAGTTCTGTGTTTGTAAGCATATGGCATCAATTTTATAATGGAGAAGATATGACTGTATTACAATGAAGGGATACAGACATATACACAATTTCCCTTTTAGCCACAGGAACAGCTAATTTACTTAAAAGTTAATAACATAACTTATTCAGCAAACATTCATCTGTTAGTCTGTTTAACCTGTTCAATCTGTTGAAAGAATATTTAAAGATTTTTTTTGTGAAAGTGTTAGGATTGAGACCATTAACAGGACTGAGTGCTCACAGACAACATGGGTACCAGCATTGTTATGTATTTTGAGAAGAAGAGGGGGCCCAGCACCGAACCCTGTGGTACACCATAACTATTTAAGTGAATTAGATATAGTTCCCCTCCCCTAAAGTATATTCCTGTGATGTAGGACTCAAACCTTGTGAGGCCCGGTGTGGAGAGGTTTATTGGGAGGTTTAATTAGGTTTAAAGGATGCAGATTGATAGGGCTGATGATGTAGACACACCTCTCACAATATGCTTGGCTTCAGTCACATTTCTGCTGAGATGATTTCTGCTGAGTGAAAGCTTTTGAAACCTGAAGGATGTTGTCTTGCTGGTTGATCTGTGAGAGGAATGCAAAGTTCTGGCTGCAAATAACTAGGGGTCGACCGATTATCGGCCTGGCCGATTATCGGCGCCGATATTAAGCATTTTACCGATTATCGATATCGGCCATTTTAAAAACAGATTTGCCATAATTTTTTTTTTTTTTTTTTTTTTTTTTATGCAAACAAACATACTACTTACAGGTGACATTATTTATTGGTGAATAAATAATACATGTGAAACTATTTAATGTTTAAATGCACTATTTGGCTCGATGCAGCCTGTCTGAGCTCAACACTCTGTGAGAGTGAGGCGATCTCTCAATCTCTGAGAGCAATCTCCGCCCACCGCTCATCTGATATGTAGAGAGTCACGAGTCCGACCAATCAACGCGGAAAACTGAAGGCAGTCTCACGCCGAGAGCACATGCTAACTGGAGCTGCCTCAGTGATCACGCATCAGTTGTCTCTCAAAGGTAAAGCAGCAGCAGACGTTGCTGAAGTTCCAAAACACCTCAATATAACCCATGATGTCCGCGATGCGGAAAATGCGGGCGGAATCGCGGAATGCAGTCATATAATGGAATTTACCGTATAACGCGGAATGTCACGGAATGTGTCGAAGTTTGGATGAATTAATCAAAAGTAGGTCAGTACACTTAAATCGACTCGCGCTATGGACTAGTATCTATAAATATTAAGCCGCAAAACACTTTAAATATGAATCCTGCATGTTTTGCATCTCTGTTAATGAATGACACAGACGAGCGGTTTCATTTACTGCACACATACATACTGAAGCGTGTGATGCTCGCAGTGACTTCAGCGTCTGCCGTCTCACTAAATGAGGACATAAATACATGAACATCCCCAGAACTGCTCCGAGAGTCACTTCATGAGCATTTGACCGTTTCATTTGAGTAAAACGATCGTCATATCATATATACATAGGCTACAGAAACTTAAAAGGTCCTCATGGCAACCTGTCAAAATATAAGTTCGGTTTAGCCGAATATATTACTGTATACGTAATACAACTACTACAACAATTATTACAACTTTTGTTGAGAATAATCACACAATACGCTAAATACGTTTACTTTAAGTTTTACAAAATGTTTACAGAATGCTTCTGGGTGATCTCTGTAGCCTACTTATGTTATTATTAATATTATTAATATTACTGTTTATTTAATGTTGTTGTTATTAACAGTTTTCAGAATTAAAGACATGTTTAAAAGCATTTAAAAAACGTTTTTTTTGTCAGAGCTCTTGTTATTATTAATTTTGGCATTCATTTTCATTTTTACACCAGACACGTATATCGGTTCAAAATATCGGTTATCGGTCTACTTGATCTGTAATAATCGGTATCGGCATCGGCCCTGAAAAACACATATCGGTCGACCCCTACAAATAACTCACACAAGTGTTGATGCTATGAAGAAGTGGAGAGACATTGATCTGTAATTTTCTGTGGATATACGACTTAGCATTAGTTACTTTTACTAATGTAACTAATTTTACCCAAGCCTACTTGACTGTGGTGGTGAAAGTGCCAGTGAGGAGTGATGTGTTGATGATGTGTGTGAGGGCAGGTAGGAGTCTGGAAGAAATGACTTGAAAGGAATAGGGTCAAGGGGGCAGGTGATAGCATGACTGGAGAGAAGACAATTAGAGACCTCATCCTCAGGGAGTGAAAAGTTTCATATAGGTGGTAGGTGCTTGTGAAACTTTGGGGCTGAGAGTTGACTATTTATGGATGTTGTCTGTGAAAAAGTGGTCATTAGATGTCATGGAGAGGGTGTACAGAGGTGAATGTCTTCTACAGTTTATGAGTGTCTGAAGTGCTGTTGCTCTTGTAATATTTGATGCTTTTGCAGTGGCGACCTTGGCAGAATAAAAAGCGAGCAGTGATACCTGCTCAGGATAGCAGGGTGTTTTAACGAGCAGCATCTTTTCCGTTTGGTTTGGTGTCAGGGGTTAGAGGGTGATATGAATGAGAGGACAGATGTTGTCTAGACAGTATGTTAAAGTGGAGCACAGCATCTGTAGCATTACTTGCATCAAGAAAGGAGGGAAGAGTGACTGAGAAATAGTGCTGTGTCTGCTGATTTAATGTTTAAGAAAATGTCAAGCCTTGGTTCATCTTTGAGTAATGTAATTTTGTGACATTTTGTGCAGTTTTACTTTAATACTCATTTATCATCAGCTTGGCTCCAGGTTCCCATCTCAACATGAGCTTGTATCTAAGTGAAGGCCTCGTTCAAAGGTTAAATGTTTGCATTTCTTGCATTGGCAGTGTGGAATAACACAGTGCTCTGACTGCAGAGGGGCTTTTAGCAAACCAGCTGGACAGATGAAAGAATACAGTAATACAATACAGTAAGAAATACTGCCTACAGTACATATAGATCTTACATTTGTTTGTTTATTTAAATTTTTGGGTTCTATTTGGCAGATAATTATGGGCAGATAAAATATCACAAACTCTCCCACATGCACATGAAAGTGCAATATGTCATAAACGTATACAGGATAATGACTGCTGTCCACATCAAAATGAGTTAATCTGTCCAACAAAACACACTTTCTTGAAACCCCCCATTTGAAGTTCTGCCATTATTTCTGTGACTAAGCTACATCACCATGTTACACTTTTGCATAATGCCCACCTACTGGCTGTTTGCCACCCCCCACCAGGCAACAGTTGAGTAAGTAATTTCACTGTGTCAAGATGCGGGTTTTTTTAGAGGGCAAAAGAAAAACAAATGGTTTTCCAATAGCCACATCATAGTTCCCAAAAATATAATACTGCTGAAATATATAGAGTCTCAACTATTTGCTTCCATACAATGACAAACCATGCACTGTATAAAATAATAATAATAATAAAAGCAGCAGTAGTTGCCAGAACTTCCCTGCATAAAATAAGGTTGTTTTTAAATAAAATCTCCCATTAGATTTGTCACAATCTCTCACTGTATATCAGAAAAACCCCATGAACTTCAAATGTACAATCACGTGTTAAAATGACATGTGAAATATGTGGAACACATGCGAAAAGTGGTTTTTGAACCTTTTCATGCCGTAAATATGCAGTAAGTCTGACAAAATACTGACAAAAAATGTATAGCCTGAATTCACTGTAAGTCGCTTTGGATAAAAGCGTCTGCTAAATGCATAAATGCAAATGTAAATCACATGGGTTTCAACATTTACGCCATGAAAATGTTCCAAAACAACATGTTTCTCATGTGGAAATGTATTCTGCATATTTCATATGATTTTGTGAATATACATGTGAATATGTAAGGGAATATATTGTTAACCAATTAATGGGGTTTTACTGGAGCATTTGTACAGTCTTTTACCATTAAAATGCCAATTATTTTTTTACAGTGTTGGGTTCAAAACATTAATTGACGTGGGTACCATTTGGATGAAATCTGGGAAGCAGAAATTTAGCTTTTTTGGTGAACTTTCCCTCTAAGTTAGGAATGCCTCATTTATCACCGCTGCTATTTCCTTCTGATCAGTGTTGGGTTGCCAGTCTTTGCTTGTCTGTCTGGATTTGTAAATCCCACAGGCTGTTAGTTGTGTCCTGTCACGCTGTGCTTGTTCTTGTGCTGCTGTGATTAGTGACTCCAGCTGCTAGAGTTACCCGATGTCAAGCACCTCCGCTTTTGGCAATCCTGGTGCATGCGTAATTGTGAAGAGCTTAATATGGTTGCTAAATATTTAAAACGATGCCTTTTAAACTGCCTTATTTATTATTTTGTACTGGTCACTGTGGTCCCCTTGCAATGATATCAAGAGTTTTACATCAAAACATCATAATTGAGAAGTAATAGGCTATTTTCTGTCCTGTTTTTAATCTTCCTCTGTTTGAATAGGCTTGGCAGATAGTAGACTCGGTTGCTATGATTGTCTAAGAGACTGTATTATTGACAGTCTAAATCAGACGCTGCTGTGATTTAGATTAAAAATGCATAAATACTCAATACATATCAAACAATCTGTAAAAACAGACAAAGCAATAGTGACCATGTAATAAAAACAGTTACACTTAATTGTGTGTTGCGACATTATTGTTGGATCCAATATAGTGGGCACAGCATCGTCTTTTAATTTCAATCTTTCTGAAAATCCTGCATCAAATTGTGCCTTATTTGTAAACAAATCAGTGGTAAAATGAAGTGAACAAAGGACCAAGTTCTTACTGACACAGTCTTGATCTTCATTACAAATAAAGTTCAACCACTGCCTTCCTTATTACTATGTGGGATCAGAAGAAAAGAATTGGAAATCACTGTTTCCACAACTTGGCACTGCACAGCGTATTTTTGTATTCAGAGTGATATTTATCCCTGTTTGGTTTTTGCATAGACCTGCATTCGCCTATCTTGTTATTCACATTATGTGCGCGAATAGGTGGGCGGGGCTAAACAGGCAGAGATGTGGAATCGGAGGGCTGGGCTAAACAGGCAGAGAAGTAGTAATCGGACGGTGGGGCTAAACAGGCAGGTCATGTAGATATCAGGGGCGATATGGGCTAATATAGGCAGCGATGTAGTAATTCAGAGCGGTGGGCTAAATCAGGCAGTGATGTATTTGTAATCAGAGGGCAGGGTAAATAGCTAAACAGGCAGCGATTTAGAATCGGAGGGCGGGGCTAAACAGGCAGCGATGTAGAATCAGGTGGGCAGGGTTAAACAGGTAGCAATGTAGAATCGGTGGGCGGGGCTAAACAGGCAGTGATGTCGAATCTGAGGGTGGGGCTAAACAGGCAGCAATGTAGAATCTGAGGGCGGGGCTAAACAGGCAGCATGGTAGACTCGGAGGGTGGGGCTAAACAGGCAGCAATGTAGAATCTGAGGGCGGAGCTAAACAGGCAGCAATGTAGAATCTGAGGGCGGGGCTAAACAGGCAGCAATGTAGAATCTGAGGGCGGAGCTAAACAGGCAGCAATGTAGAATCTGAGGGTGGAGCTAAACAGGCAGCATGGTAGACTCGGAGGGCGGGGCTAAACAGGCAGCATGGTAGACTCGGAGGGCGGGGCTAAACAGGCAGCAATGTAGAATCTGAGGGCGGGGCTAAACAGGCAGCAATGTAGAATCTGAGGGCGGGGCTAAACAGGCAGCATGGTAGACTCGGAGGGCGGGGCTAAACAGGCAGCACAGTCGGTAGAATTTTCTTGCGGAGGTGGGGTTTTTCCAGCAGCTATGTACTTAATCGGAGCGGCTAAACAGCAGTGTCCACAAGCTGGGCGTTTTGGCTAAACTGGCAGTGTCAGAATCTGAGGGCGGGGCTATTTTTATACTAGCAGCATGTAGAACTGGCCCCCCGGCTAAACATGGTTTCTCCCAGCGATTGTAGATCGGTCCATGTCTGGTCTAAACGATGGAGCAATGTAGAATCCTTGCCGCTGTCGCCTCTGGCTTGCTTAGTTGGGGACACATCATTTCCAGGCAGCAATCATCGACTCTGATGTGGCTAAACAGGCAGCATTATTTAGAATCTGAGGGCGGCTAAACTGGCAGCAATGTCAATCTGAGGGCGGCTAAACAGGCAGCATGGTAGACTCGGAAGTGGGCTAATTCAGGCTGATAATGTAGAGTCGGTTGAATCCTGTCATTTTGTGGAGGCGGGGTTTTTACACAATTTGCCTATTTGATAATTGCAGTAAAACATTGTACAAGCTGTCGTTTTGTAAACTGCGCTATATAAATATAAGGTGTTTTTACTTGACTTGACAAGAAAGTTTTGTGTTCTGAAATAGCAAAATTACCTCTTATTTGTCAAAATATCAAGATAATTTTGGTTTCTCAGCTCATGACCCTTTTAATAGTAAAAACTATATCGCAAGCCAAAACACTATTGTATTGAATATTCTGAAAATGTTGTATGTGAGTTAGCGTTTTCTTTCTATATATGAATACATACAGACAATTTAGAAAATAATGCATAATTAAAATTACACACAAATACAGTAACTGTAATTATAGTTTTTAATAAAGTTTATCAACATTTTAGGGCTCTCACTGAGTCATTGTTAAGCCTTTTTTGAAAGACAGTATTACACGAACCCATCCATCATATTACATCATCCCTGGTTAAGAGAAGCAAAACAGGGAATGTGAGATTGAGTTTCATGGACAGACAATGACAGACAGTGAGGACATTCAGCTTGAGTCACGGCCCACAGAACTAATTGGATTCTCCCAGTTTCTCATCACAAACTCATGGCAACATAAGACAGTAGAGGTTAACTTCAGGTCATCATGGCAAATTATCTCAACTCATTAGAGCCTCAGTCATTAGTGAGACTACCCAATTAAGTGAAAGAACAACACCATGAAACAAATACTATCTCTCTCCTGTTCATTGTTTTGATAAAGACAGCTGCCATGGCAACGGAGGTTGGTAAATGCACAGGGGAGGGCAAGAAAACCTCAGTCAGACGCTCATTCAGTGTCATTTCATTCAGGATCACTATCACACTTGATGCAGATAATAGCATGAATACTGGTAAAGGGTTCAATTGTTTTTAACTAAAGTTGCAAAAGTAACCTATGAGTCTATATGGGTGCAAAATGTATAAATGTTAATACAAGACTTACAGTATACAATATGAAATAAATTCCAAGAAAGCCGTTCTCCCTGCAAAAAAAAACCAATAGAAGACCAATAGAAACCATCATAGAAATTCCAATGGTTTCCATTAAAATGCCATCATTAGCTTTTTCCAGTAAAACAGAACAAAATTCCTTTTTGTATTGTGTTTTGAGCATTTTTCCATCCCACCAATAGAATCCATCACATACCAGTAGACACCATTATAGTTTCCATTAAAACCAATACAATTCCCATTATAACCATTAAACCCATTACATTTTTTATTGTGTTTTGAAGCAGGGTTCTATTGTTTCTATTGTCACGGTATGGTGTACAACAAACGCACGAAGATGATGAATAATGGTAAACAGTATTTAATAAATCCACATAGAGGTAATCCACAAAAGGCAGGTAGAAAACGAATACACACAAGTAAAGTTAACACTGGACAAGGACAAACTGAAACGACTAGAACTTAAGTAGACAGACCAATGAGGGACTACGACTAAATTAACTAGACAATTTAACTAGACTATTTAATAATATTTATAGAAATAATAGTAGTATTTAATAATAGTATTTAGTATTGGGAAACTGTATATGTTCGTGATGGTGATTTAAGTTACATTGTTCCACCATTAGATGGCGACAAGAGACTGTTTTTAAGAGTGAGTCAGCAGTAAAGACTTTTATTGAAAGAGACTAAAAAAGAGCTGTAAACAATGAAGTTATTTTTACTTTTAACAACAAATGCACTGAGTAGCGCTGTCATCGGAAATCAGCATTAACAGATGAAAGGATAGTACGAGAAAGATATCGCTTTCCTCAGCGGACATTCAAACTAATGTTTTATTGTGAATATGAGATTGAGCCGAATAATGAATGCTTTATCAGATGCAGTTAATTACACTCAAGGTTCTTGCACACTGAGTCAGAAATTTTCGTATGCGTTTTATCGTATTCGTCATCCTTTCCTATCAAAATCCTTGCTACAGATGCGAAAACACAGAAAATCGAACCTGATCCTATTTTTTTTATGACTGACAAAAGTTTCAGAGGTTGTATTTATTTTTTAACGTGAAAATTTCGGACTCTGTTTGCAAGGGCCTTCACTCAGTACATACTCTAATACTAGTCAGTCCCTCCAGGATTTTGCGATTCTGTGATCGCTGAATTTATTGCAAAATCAAGCAAACTCAGCAATTTTCGCAAGAGCTTGCAAATTTTCATAATTGTACTGCAGTGCTGCTTTGTTTACATCCGTAACCAAGGAAACACTGTATCATTGCTGTTCATAAGTGCAGCGCTGCTTTGTTTACAGTGGTAACCAAGGAAACACTGTATCATTGCTGTTCATAAGTGCAGCGCTGCTTTTTTTACAGCAGTAACCAAGGAAACACTGTATCATTGCTGTTCATAAGAGCAGCGCTGCTTTGTTTACAGCGGTAACCAAGGAAACACTGTATCATTGCTGTTCATAAGTGCAGCGCTGCTTTGTTTACAGCGTAAACAAGGAAACACTGTATCATTGCTGTTCATAAGCGCAGCTGCTTTGTTTACAGCGGTAACCAAGGAAACACTGTATCATTGCTGTTCATTAGCTCAGCGCTGCTTTGTTTACAGCGGTAACCAAGGAAACACTGTATCATTGCTGTTCATTAGCTCAGCGCTGCTTTGTTTACAGCAGTAACAAAGGAAACACTGTATCATTACTGTTCATAAGCGCAGCATTAGCTCAGCGCTGCTTTGTTTACAGCGGTAACCAAGGAAACGCTTTAAGCGCCACCTGCTGGCAGAGAGGGAATCTGCTTCTCATTCTGCTTGTTTCATGCAGATATTTTTTTATGTATACTGTAGTTTCTCAAAACTGAAGTCAGACCATTCTGTTTTTGCTTCAAATTTCTAAATGATACAATCTACTTTAGATTAAAAACTGCTCATGTTGCATAAACAATAATATACCAGTGCTATATTAATATATTATTATGTGTCATATTTCAATTTCTCAAAGAAACGTGCGGTATTTTGTTCAAGCAATAATAAAAGGACACATTTAATTTATAGTTTGTTTTAAATCTAATTTTGTGAAACATCTCCAATCGTGAGTTGAGTGCATCGTTACATAACCTAATCAAACACAGCTGATCCAGATAGGCAAGGTCTGCAGGATTACGTCTGAGCAGGTGTAGTCCTCTGGCCTAACGGATCCTGTGATCTGAATGCTTGTCGTATTCATGTTGAAGGAATACCGTGGTGTTATCATGGTAGCTTTGGCACAGCACACATGATCATGTAGACAGCGTGTGAATACTTTAATTAGACATTATGTTAAATGTTAAATTGTTAAATGTCAGTCGTGATGTGAGCACATCTTGATAAAAATGCAATTTAACTTAAGAATCTTGTGAAAGATAATTTCTGTTGTATTGTGAATTTAATGTTGATCATTTCAGCTCGTCTTGAATATTAACTCAAAGCTTTACTGACAGAATAAAGCTTATTAAGTTGGTCAGTGTTTGAATCTTGTACATTTATCAGGTTGAGTTTCAGTGATCTTGACTGTAAGATCTGGCACTGTTATTGAGCTCAGTCATTAACCCTATATCCTCCTGAGACAACCCTCCCCCTTTAGTATTTTTTTCATGTCATTACATTGTTTAGACCATAAGAAAAAAATAGAAAAATCATATTTTCTTCTATGCCCTGTGTAGAGGACACTGGGACTATAAAACCATAAAATGGCACAAATCGACATCAAAAAGACAAAAACAATGGGATTTTAAAAAAAAATCACAAATCATTATTTAGGTTTCAGGATTTTTTTAAACTAAACTTTGTTTAAGCATGATTTTCAACTATGTTATACAATATATAACAAAATTATTTGATATACCATTTTGTTTTATGCAATATGTGTGAAAAAAATCCATAAACTGGTTTCCCCATTAAACACTATACACTGTATCTAATTAGCATATTAATGTGTTGCTGTTGGGACAACATGTTGAAAAAGGAATTGTCATAATGGGAGTAATAAATGGCCAGATTTTCATAATAATATCTCATATTTCATAAGACAATTGATAATCTTGCTATTTATACTGTGTAAATAGAAACAATCGTTATTTGATTTTAATGTAAATATTATCTATATCTATTGCACTAAGTGTAAATATAGCATCTGTCGAAATCAATCACGTTAAGCAAGGAGGGGAGAAGATGGAGAGTGGGGGGCACAGTAAGGGGGGGGGGATTCACAGCCCGGAATACCCCCACCCCCGGGAGGACCCACCCACCTTTATTTTACTTTCTACGCCCATGTACATATATAACACACTTGCTATAGTGAAACATTGTTTTTAGGATGATTCGATGGGATGTTTTTTTTTATAAATTCCATTTTATTTTATTTTTTATTATTTTTTTATGATGCAGAGACATCCAAATGCTTCAATTCACACGTTTTACTTTCATTATATGTTGTATACGCAGGTAACATTAGCCTGCTTTGTAAATCAATACATGCTTCTTTTTATTTAAAGCACGCTCGGTTGTTGTGTAAAGCATCTGTGATCGCTGAATTTATTGCAAAATCAAGCAAACTCAGCAATTTTCGCAAGAGCTTGCAAATTTTCATAATTGTACTGCAGTGCTGCTTTGTTTACATCCGTAACCAAGGAAACACTGTATCATTGCTGTTCATAAGTGCAGCGCTGCTTTGTTTACAGTGGTAACCAAGGAAACACTGTATCATTGCTGTTCATAAGTGCAGCGCTGCTTTTTTTACAGCAGTAACCAAGGAAACACTGTATCATTGCTGTTCATAAGAGCAGCGCTGCTTTGTTTACAGCGGTAACCAAGGAAACACTGTATCATTGCTGTTCATAAGTGCAGCGCTGCTTTGTTTACAGCGTAAACAAGGAAACACTGTATCATTGCTGTTCATAAGCGCAGCTGCTTTGTTTACAGCGGTAACCAAGGAAACACTGTATCATTGCTGTTCATTAGCTCAGCGCTGCTTTGTTTACAGCGGTAACCAAGGAAACACTGTATCATTGCTGTTCATTAGCTCAGCGCTGCTTTGTTTACAGCAGTAACAAAGGAAACACTGTATCATTACTGTTCATAAGCGCAGCATTAGCTCAGCGCTGCTTTGTTTACAGCGGTAACCAAGGAAACGCTTTAAGCGCCACCTGCTGGCAGAGAGGGAATCTGCTTCTCATTCTGCTTGTTTCATGCAGATATTTTTTTATGTATACTGTAGTTTCTCAAAACTGAAGTCAGACCATTCTGTTTTTGCTTCAAATTTCTAAATGATACAATCTACTTTAGATTAAAAACTGCTCATGTTGCATAAACAATAATATACCAGTGCTATATTAATATATTATTATGTGTCATATTTCAATTTCTCAAAGAAACGTGCGGTATTTTGTTCAAGCAATAATAAAAGGACACATTTAATTTATAGTTTGTTTTAAATCTAATTTTGTGAAACATCTCCAATCGTGAGTTGAGTGCATCGTTACATAACCTAATCAAACACAGCTGATCCAGATAGGCAAGGTCTGCAGGATTACGTCTGAGCAGGTGTAGTCCTCTGGCCTAACGGATCCTGTGATCTGAATGCTTGTCGTATTCATGTTGAAGGAATACCGTGGTGTTATCATGGTAGCTTTGGCACAGCACACATGATCATGTAGACAGCGTGTGAATACTTTAATTAGACATTATGTTAAATGTTAAATTGTTAAATGTCAGTCGTGATGTGAGCACATCTTGATAAAAATGCAATTTAACTTAAGAATCTTGTGTAAGATCTTTTCTGTTGTATTGTGAATTTAATGTTGATCATTTCAGCTCGTCTTGAATATTAACTCAAAGCTTTACTGACAGAATAAAGCTTATTAAGTTGGTCAGAGTGTTTGAATCTTGTACATTTATCAGGTTTAGTTTCAGTGATCTTGACTAAGATCTGGCACTGTTATTGAGCTCAGTCATTAACCCTATATCCTCCTGAGACAACCCTCCCCCTTTAGTATTTTTTTCATGTCATTACATTGTTTAGACCATAAGAAAAAAATTGAAAAATCATATTTTCTTCTATGCCCTGTGTAGAGGACACTGGGAGTATAAAACCATAAAATGGCACAAATCGACATCAAAAAGACAAACACAATGGGATTAAAAAAAAAAAAATCACAAATCATTATTTAGGTTTCAGGATTTTTTTATACTAAACTTTGTTTACGCATGATTTTAACTATGTTATACAATATATAACAACATTATTTGATATACCATTTTGTTTTATGCAATATGTGTGAAAAAAATCCATAAACTGGTTTCCCCATTAAACACTATACACTGTATCTATTTAGCATATTAATGTGTTGCTGTTGGGACAAAATGTTGAAAAAGGAATTGTCATAATGGGAGTAATAAATGGCCAGATTTTCATAATAATATCTCATATTTCATAAGACAATTGATAATCTTGCTATTTATACTGTGTAAATAGAAACAATCGCTATTTGATTTTAATGTAAATATTTTCTATATCTATTGCACTAAGTGTAAATATAGCATCTATCGAAACCAATCACGTTCAGCGAGGAGGGGAGAAGATGGAGAGTGTGTGTGTGTGGGGGGGGGGGGGGGGCACAGTAAGGGGGGGGAGAAGATGGAGAGTGTGTGGGGGGGGGGGTTCACAGCCCGGAATACCCCCACCCCCGGGAGGACCCACCCACCTTTATTTTAATTCCTACGCCCATGTACATATATAACAAACTTGCTATAGTGAAACATTGTTTTTAGGTTGATTCGATGGGATGTTTTGTTTTATAAATTCAATTTTATTTTTTATAAAAAAAATATATGATGCAGTATGATGAATGTATGATGCAGAGACATCCAAACGCTTCAATTCACACGTTTTACTTTCATTATATGTTGTATGCGCAGGTAACATTAGCCTGCTTTGTAAATCCATACATGCTTATTTTTATTTAAAGCACGCGCTCGGTTGTTGTAGTAAAGCACTGTAGTTTGTGGTTTGGGAGGATGAGACAGAAGCCTTGAGCTGTTTGTGCGCGCTGCTGTGAAATCATTTCATTGTTGCGCGAGCGCGGATCGAGCTGTCCTCTCCTCACACACACACACACCGAGCATGCTCGCGCTTCCGCTGTGAACATTCACGCGTTAATGCGATGGAAGCTCCGTCCTGACAGCATTCGTTCACTCGGTGCTGAAATGCCGGAGCGAGTGACGCGCCATGGCGCGGCGGTGCTGCTGACGCTGTGCGCGGTGCTCGAGGTGAGTCTGCCCGCTGTTCTCACGCATTTCATCGAGTCCTTATTACCCGCTGTTTGTGCTGTAGCGTTCCTAAAGAGCCGCGTAACGGTGTGTTATATACACATGTAATGTAGCGCTAGGTGAGCCTTTGTCTCTGTCCGCTAAGTAACAGTAAACACTGGAGACACACTGTACATATCATTGTGTCAGAGTCAAAGCAGAGCTGTGCTTGTGTTCACCTGAATTGTGTTTAGAACAGTTTTAGGGGTTGTTTAACTCTTAGTTGATGAAATCAGACGTGTATTTAGTTGTGTATGATGATTGTGTGTGTGTGTGTGTGTGTGTGTGTGCTGGCATCGTTAATATCACTGTTGGATTATCACAGGCCTTTTAAGCACAGTCTGCATGTTCATGAAAAACCCTTTTAGGAAGTTATAGGTGGCTGAATGTAAAAATATGTTAGTTATTAATTAATTTATTTGACATGTTGTGCTCCAAGATTTTGCATGTTTAAAAAAATGTAATGAGATCAAAATGTTTGTGTGTGTGTGTGTGTCTATTATAATTTAGAATGTGTTAAAAGTGTATATGTATAATACATGATGCATTCCTTCTAAAATGCATATGTTTCATATTTGTTATTTATTTTACGGTTTAAAATAAGATTTGAAACTGTCTGGTTTAATCGTATTTGATTTCATAGCATGCTGATTTGACCCGATTTGTTTGTTTATTGTACACTCAGCTGGTTTGCTATGATATGATTTAATGTGTATCTGTCATTAGGTGATTTGCTATGGGTTGGCTGTTTAATTTTCTAATAACTTTCCAATATTTGATATGTACATCATTTACATTTCAAAGGCTTTTGCGAAGCTAAGGCATCATGCCTCATCAGAGCTCCTTACTGTACATCAGATATTGCGTCTGCATCTACAGTAAAGGTATTTCATCACTGCATCATTATACAGGCCTGTCAGAGAAGTGAGAGATGCTTTGTCATAAGCACTTAGATGAGGATAAATCAATATGCAAGCTTATTCCCTTATAAATTGTAGCATAACATCAATTAAATCCAAACAGGTAGTGTTGATGGTAGCACTGATTCTCTCAGACATTCATGCATGTTGTTTCTCAGTAATGATGTGCTCGTTAGAGCATGGGTTGCTAATGACTGGGAAACATTCAGACCTTGAATAGAGAGTTATGACTTATATCTGCCTGATATGCATGTTTTATTGCTCATATACACTTGTGCCAAAGATGTTGATTGTATTGTATGATCTATAGAAGTCGTTTTAAGCAGTGCTATGCATTTATTTGTTGTTTTACAGTCATGTAACCGCAAATAAAGAATATGACTGGCTTTTTTTTAGCCAACCTGAAGATTGTGTGAAAAGAAACACTTTTAATGCTAAAAAATTGCTTGTAGTTATCCAGGTATATAGGGTCAAACAAGTGAATGTAGTTGGTTTAAATTAACCCTTAAGGGAGCTGACATGTGCTGTTGTGATGTGATATACTGCATCTAAAACCATTATAAAAAATGTTTTATTATTATAAACATATATTATTTGAGGGCTTTTAAAATTGATTTGTCACACCACTGGACCATGAAATTGTGTAATGAATGAAGGCAAAAGGGTAGTAAAAAAATGTTAAAACTTTGTGGCAGGACCTGAGATATGCATTGTTTAAAATTCAAAAGTGAAATTTACAGTAAAAATTGTAGCTGTGGTTGCAGAGCTTCAGCAAAATGTTAACTGTCACACAGGGGTGTTAATTGAAATACATTTAATTTAAAAAACTGTTAATTTACTATTTTACCCTATAATCTTGGTGTAATCTTCGATGACCAGCTGACCTTCAAAGAGCACATTGCAAAGACTGCTCGATCTTGCAGGTTTGCACTACACAACATCAGAAAGATCAGGCCCTTTCTGACAGAGCATGCTGCACAACTTCTTGTCCAGGCCCTTGTCATTTCTAGACTGGACTACTGCAATGCTCTTCTAGCTGGACTTCCATCAAACACAATCAAACCTCTACAAATGATTCAGAATGCAGCGGCACGACTGGTCTTCAACGAGCCCAAAAGAGCCCATGTTACTCCTCTCTTTGTCTCCTTGCACTGGCTACCAGTTGCAGCTCGCATCCAGTTCAAGACACTGATGCTTGCATATAGAACAACCACAGGCTCAGCACCCACCTACTTCCACTCACTATTACGAATTTACATCCCCTCCAGAAGTCTGAGATCTGCTAGTGAGCGACGCCTCGTGGTACCATCACAGAGAGGCTCAAAATCACTCTCCAGAACATTCTCTTTCACCGGTCCTGGCCGGTGGAATGATCCCCCCCCCCCCATCCGGACTGCTGGATCCCTGTCAATTTTCAAGCAACAACTGAAAACTCATCTCTTTCAACTCTACTTGACTACACAAAAAAAAAAAAAAAAAAAAAAAAAAAAAAAAAAAAAAAAATTCTTTCACTTTTTCAAAATCTTCATCTTTCTCTTTATCTTTCTCTCCTTCCCTTGCTAGTTTGTACTTATTTGAACAATGCCTGAGACTTAGTGTTATTGGAACTTCCTCTGTATGTTTGCCTCTTCAAGATTAATCGCTTTATGTACTCCCCAATTGTAAGTCGCTTTGGATAAAAGCGTCTGCTAAATGACTAAATGTAAATGTATAATTACACAACATTGAATTATATGCATCTTAATTGTGTTTTCTTACTGTAGTATTTTTTACCATCTTTTACCATTAAAACTAGCAGTTCCAACAATATTGGAATCGGATGATAATAGAATGTAAATATCGGTATCGGTCCGATATGTCCAATTATGCCGATATGTCTTGCCGATAAACGAATAACTCGCATGCGCTCAGCGTGTGCTAGCGATAAGTCAGCATCGTGGTCATTCTTGAAGCGAATTACTGTTTTTGATCGCTGCATTTAATCTGAGAATGCATGAACAGAATGACGCAATAGATTCAACAGTCACTAGGCCTAAACCCGTCAGGTCAGGAGTTTTAATCCCTAGGGGGCGCTGTTGGCCTACATGTAATAAAATGAAAGTAAAATACACAAATAACATTAAGATTGTATTTCTGATTAAATAAAGAAGTAACTGATGTCGTAAAACCACGAGTATATTTTGATTTAAAGGTCAGAAGATATAGTGTACATTAATAAAAAATCACAAACATGACTCTTGTAAATTAAATAATTTATATATAGCCTAGATTTATTTATTAAAGTGTCTTTTTTCAAACAGATTATGAGCTTTGGAATATTTTCAGAATGTTTAGAACTCTTCTGCTTTAGACCATCTACAAATATTACATCTTTAAATAAAATAAATCATTTGTATGAAAACATATATTGATTTATATAGTTTATTTATATTATAATTATGTTCAAAGCTTTCAATGTACTCTCAACTTCATTGTTGTTTTTTTTAATTCTAACAAATACGTTTTTGTTCAAAACTAACGAAAATGTAATAATAATGTTTAGAATCTCTGCAAGGAAATATATCGGTATCTGCAAAATATCGGTATATCGGATATCGGCAAAATCCAATATCATCATTCCTAATTAAAACTAATTCATTTTTTAACTCTTTCCCTTGTATCTAAATTTAAACATAATTGATGTTGATTACAAGAACTGCATCAACTGCTTCTGTGTAATTGACCTTTAGGCGTCTAATGAGAAGCGTTGTGTTGTACTGTTACGCTCATATCCAGCATGCTGCTGTTGAGGAGTGCTTTACCCGCATCGATCTTCAGTGACATTGAGCAAAGGCATTAGCTGCAGGGATCAGTCAGAAGTTGACAGAAAACAGCAAGGAGTTTGATTCAGCGTTTTGTGTGGTTGAAACATTGATACGGGGATTTGCTCAGTTGGTCCTGTGAATCTATATTTACCAGAGACAACGGTTTCAGATTAATGCCCCGGTTAGTGCTTCGTTAACAAGCCGCTCTCCCTCACTGAACAGCAGCCAATGTTAAACACGGCTCGGGTTAAAGGACTGACGTCTGGCGTAGGCGGTACCCTTTCATTTTTTAATTATCATTAAATCCGTATTCGATTACAGCAATTTGAACTTCTCACAACACAAAAATACTGTCCAGCATAAAGCACAGTTTTCAGTAGCAGTGTCACGTGCACACAGCAGCAGAGCGGAAAAGCTGGGAGGTTTTTAAAGAGTGCTGAGGGAATTATGCAGATGAATATATGAATGAAGGAATTATATGAATGTACCTCTGAAGACTCTGACTGTCTTCAGAAACGATTCGATGGCATTTTGTTTTTCATCTTCGCTCCATGTAATACCTAAAGAAAGTGCTCTTAATCACAATACTGTTTGAAGTGATGTTTCTGTGTGTGTGTACAGTATGATATGGTACCGATTGATTTAATGTGAATCGGTACTTGGTAGTACCCACGCAATTCGGCTGGTACCCTTAAAAGTACCCAACCCATACTGCTCAGTAAACAACCATTAACCTTCAATCAAGAACGGACCTGCTTAAAATAACTGTTTGCTTACATCTCTAATATCAGGAGTTTTTTTGTTTAAGCAATGACATTATTGAAGGATGATACTGGAGCGAAAACATAAACAGTTTCTTGAAAAGATGTGCAATTTATAGTTTGACTTTGTTTTGTTTTGCGTCGACTGTCTATGCTTCATCTGATCCAGTGTGTAAACTCAGCATTGGTTCCAGGTTGACGTTCTGTCCAAGAGAAGAAAAAAAAATTCCAAGTTCTTAGAAATGTGATCTTTGTATTCATATTGATTAATTTTTAAGATTCAGATTTACAGTGCATGACAATACAGAAACATTTCACACTATTTGGCAACCCTTTCTATCATGCACCAAAAACAAAAATAAAAGGTTACATTTAACGCCTCTTAAAAATTGTTATCCAAGTAAAATTGTTTAACAAGGTAAAGACATTGAGATTTTATTTTTTTTACACTTTTTTTACACTTTTTACACTTAAAAATAAGTGACAGTAGATATCTTAATTGTTATTTCCAAACAAGTTTTAGTATATATGAAGAGCTCTTTTCCAAAACGCGATAAACGCCAAAAAAAAAAAAATGAGTTCGTCATGCCATTTTGCTGTGTACTGAACCTATCAATGTTTCATGCCAAATCGCTATATTTCCTTGTTTAAAATGTACTGCAAGATGCAGTTCTTTTCCAAACTGCTATAAGCGCCGAGCCTGTTTTTAGCCTAAATGCGATATATCCTCTCGATCAATCAGAATCGTTCGATGCAATCCAACATGACGACGCTTGGAAGCGTTTGTTTGTGCTCAGTCTTCAAAATGAGTGCTTTAAACTCTAATAACACTTTTGATGGCCTGGATGAGCCAGTGAGACCTACACCTGGGGGTAGAAAACGCAGACTGGACAAAGAAAATCACAAAGAATAAAAGGCGGTGTTTAACCGATTGATGCTAGAGGCTGTAGCCTTTGGCGTTCCTTGTTAGAGCGCCCGCCTCCCGCACCGGAGACCCGGGTTCGAGACCCGTTACATCAACACAAGGCTGGTGCGATCGGTTTATAGTATGAGTCCCTGATGTTGCATGTTCTCTTTTTTTTTTTAAGACATAAACCAACATAAAAAAAAAAAAAGGATGGATTTGTAGCGTTTTGAAAAAAAAAAAAAAAAACTTTGCATTTATAATCAACAATATTGTTGTTTCATTTAACAATCATTGTTTAACATGTTCAGACTGAGCCAACAGACCATTTTAACATGATAAATTGAATATTAACAAAATGTATGGGTCTAGGTAAAAAAAATGTCATTTTCATGAAAACTATTAAAATGGATTTATAGCGTTTTGGAAAAGAGCTCTTCATATATATATATATATATATATATACATACACAGTTGTGCTCATAAGTTTGCATACCCCTTGCAGAATCTTATATATATATATACATTACTGTTTGTATGTGTGTGTATGTATATATAATTGTTTTCTGAAATTAATCACGATTAATCCCACCTAACTTTAAAGTTTTTAAATATACGTTTACATTGCAATAATTGCACATTAAATATTCAATTGAATGTATAAACAGCATAAAGACAGTATATATGTTAATATTTGTTTAATGGCATCTTTTTTATGACTGAAAACGAGTATCACTGATACCAATACTGATGTCTCTTGGAAATACTTTTTTTTCTCTAATATTTAACATTACGGTATAATTGAGAGCTATCAATTTTAACATGTATTAGACTTTAAAAATAACTTAACTAATTTAAGTGAACTTAAAACAATCTTCACATAAACCCATTATAATCAATGTCATATGTACCTGTGGCCTTCAGCAGAAATATACAGAAATTGAATAATTGTATCGAACATTCTAAATTAATATAGATGAATCCTTAAAGCTACAAAAGTGATTGATTTCACCATTTTTTATTTAGTTTTTAGTAATCACAGCAACTGGGTAATTCGATTATTTGTCTGCTATTACTTTAAGAGCTGCCGCTGCTGAACGTGATGCCTCTCTTTACCTTTTCTGACCCACTTCAGGTCTTAAAGTCTCTATAACGAGCTGACGAGTTTAATCAAGTGTGTTAGATGAGTGAGACAGTCCTGGACTGAAAACCATTTCAGAGACATGTTCTTAAATGTGACTCATATTGTAAAAAATATTACATGCATGCAGTGTTAATTTTCAAACGCAAACGGTAAAGCAAGATTTGCAATTGTGTTTGGATTATGTCACAATTTATGCTTCCAAATATGGAAAACTTAATTGATAATACTGATGTCTGAAACGTCTCCGGTTTAAAATGCTGCTAAAGACGTTCTGCATCTAAACAAACACACTTGCCACGAAACATAGACAGAAGCAGCCGTTGTGAGTGATGGCCAACCCTAGCTCCGCCCCCTCGTTAACTGCGTAAAATATTTGTTATGCATTAAACTGAAAAAAATTATGGCCTGCGTTAATACGCTAATTTTGACAGCACTAATATATTCCAGTGTTTTTTACAAATATCATGAATTAAGTAGTTTTATGGTTTTGGATTAATGACCACACAAGACATTTTACAGCCTTGCCTTATATAAAATACAATTAAAATAAAATTATCTAGAATTGCATTGCCCTCATGACTTTGTTGGCTGCTTTGAAACAATGTGTTGTACAAATAGGACAGTTATATAATTTCTTACATCATAATTATTTACTTCAACCCCCATTCTATAAGAGAAAGGGCAGGAATGTACAGATTTAAAACATGATAATCAATGAGGAGGTGTATTTAAGTTATTAAATGGATGCATTTATATGAATAAATGAGTAAATAGGTCAAACAGTTAGAGTTTTGTCACTGGCCCATTAACTAAAGCCAGCCAGTCAGTGTAAAGCTTGGCAGATTGACCGTTTCTCTGCACGATATGCATCCGTCTGTCCGTGGGCGAAGCGTCTGAGAGGATGCCGTCCTTGTTCTGTGAGGAGTTTCCAGCCTCCACATTAACTGGAACCAGTCCCAGCCGATGCTGTAATACAGCAGAGAGGATACAGGTCATTATTGTTGAGGAGGAGACGGAATAGGGCTGTCAAAAACAATTCGAATTTGAATATTCGTCAAATAAAAATAATAATCCACATTCCAATGCAAAAACTCTGCATTTGAATTTTAGGTGTGCGTCAGGCTGCTTATATGTGGCACATTAGATGTGATGACGATGTAGCATTGAACCCATGCAGCGCTGTTCATTCACAGTATTGCAGAAAAAGAGAAAATCAATGCAGAGATGTTGTTTACCTCAAAACTGAAACCAAGCCGTTCACACAGAACACGTTTTCTATAGAGACGTCTATCAGCGTTGCACTCGCGTCTCACACAAGAGAGACGCATGTTTAGAAAGCACATCAAATTAATGCAAGTTCAACTTAAAAAACACGTCTCAAATCTCGTTTTTAAATTAAAAAGTGTTCTTTGTGATTGGTTTTCAGTCCTTAAAATATGCATACATGCATTATACTTTTTGTTTCTAATTGTTTAAGCAACGTAATTAATTATATATGGTTTTTAAACATTATGCACGTTTTATTTTATTGCTTTGAAGAAACGTGCATTAGTAATATTTAGCTTGATGCGCCCTCTTGTGGCCACAGGAGAGAAGACAAAAGCTTTTCCCCCCTAACTGAAATTATGCCTTTTATTCAAATATTGATAATATTTTAGTACAAAAATCAAATTTTTAAGACACAACCGAACTTAACCCAGCAAACTCGTGGGATATTGGTCCCTGTTGAACTCTCTTTTGAAACTGTTGTTCTTTAGCCTAGAGCAATTATAGCATTTGCGATTCCGTGCCTGTATTATATGTTTATTCCAGTCCAGATCTGCGTGTTGAATGGCGTTCGTCTTTCTCTCTGCTGGAACTGAGATTGTTTCTCTAAACAAAACACACAACTCATGCCCTGAACGCTTGGCTTACATGCAACGATTCTGCTTCTTCCCGCTAGATTTCCCTGGTGGGAAGAGCTTGAGATTTGATTGGATTTAGCCTTAAAGCTACTATCATTAAGGACTCTTGGGAGAAAGCTGCGGTCTTACGCCATAAATTGTGACCTTTCGGATCCTGAACAGAGACTTCTGCTAATTATGGACCGCTGAGATCAGCTTTATTTTGTTCTTCATGCGTAGTGGAATAATGTGTGTCATTGAGCCCAGTATGATCAGGACTTTATTTGTGTCCCAGAGAGAATCTGCCGATGCTCTTGTATCTGACGCAGAACTGATTGGGAGAAACTGAATGTAACAAACATAACTTTTGTATTTTTTAGTAACACTTTCAATTAGGGACCGCTATACATTATTAACTAGATGCTTATTAGCATACACAGTACTAGTGTATTGGCTGATTATTGGTACTTATAAAGCACATATTAATGTCTTATTATGCATATTTTAGATATCTTAAACCAGAACTATTACAATAACTACTGTACTTAGTATGGAGTAAGTGTAGTTCATTGAAGGAAAAACCTTCGTTAAAGCTGCAGTCGGTCATTTTTTGGGGGTTAAAAATTATACAAAATCAATATTTGAGCAAGTACATAACCAGCCAGTGTTTAAAACTGTCTCCTTACTTTAGCCCGATTCACAACTGTAAGCTTATAATAATGTTTTATAATCTGAGTGGTACAGGTAGGAATCCGCAGTTGCATGTTTTCAAACAGAGATGGCGACAAAGAGGCAAAACTTATGGCCTGCGGCTGTTATAGTGAAGATGTTCCCTAATCTAAAGTGTTACCCTTTTTTAATAGGATTTACAGTATGTCAAATGCTTTTAAATTGCTGTAGATTTTTTTTATTTTTTGTAAAATTTGATTTGTTGTAAAAAAACATTTTTTTATTTATTTCCTAGAAAAAGTAAAAACAAAAAAAAGTTTAATAGTTAAAAATTGTATTTTCAAGATGTTTTAAACCTGAAGATAAAATAATATGAATGATTGAAATGGCTGTGTGTGCATTTAAGTACACTTTTAAAATAAGTGCACTTTGTGATGATAAAAGTAAAATATTCAACCCTGTTATTAAAAGTAAGTACATTTTTAATAATCTTGTGTTGTGCTTTAAAAAATTCACTTATTTTGATGTGTTGACTTACATACTAACGTATACTAAATTACTTGATCATAATTTAACTGTAGTGTGTTATTCGATTAATATATTTAAAGAGAATATATTTCAAATGTACTAAATCGCAACTTCATCATTACAGATATATTTTAATACATTACATACGCATTTCATTACATTAAATATATTTTGGTTTATCATAAATGCTTTTTCAGTTACATTCAAGAGTACATTTTTATTAAATATATAAATAAAGTATAATATTTATGTAAATGTATACATACTAAGATGTCCTTAAGTCCTACTTAGTGTGAAAAGCACTTTATATCTAAGTAATTACATTTAATATACATGTAAGCTATACCGCATTTTCATTTAATTGCAATACACATTAAATTAAGTGTCCAAAAACACTTAAAAACAAAAATGTGTGCATTTAAAACGAGCACTTATTACAGAAATAATAGTGTCAAGTGTCCATATTCCATTGAAGTGTTTCTCTAATGTAAGGGTTTATTATGTTCTCCAATTGTTTTATTTAAATTAGGGTGTTTTTAATTGTATCCGGTGTAAATGTATGGTTTGCCCAGTTTAATGTTAAGAAATCTGAGTCATATTTGTGAGGTGTTCAAGTGAGCGTTTTATGCATGCTTTTCAAAATGTATTTTTACTGTATATGCAACATTTTGACCACATGTATTATTCAGCATGTTTCTGGTCAGGTGTTGTTGAGGATGGCCGCACTAATGAAAGCTCTCGGCTGGCTCCGGGGGTTAATTAACCGTCTGGGACCTTTCTCTCGCTGTCAGATCTCTCTCATGTCTCCATTTCTGGATAATACCACCCACACGCATCCAAGCGCTTCATCTGATTGCTCAATCTTTTGTCTTCCCTGAATCCCAGTTTGCCTTCTTTCAGTAGCCAGATTATTTGTACAGTACACTGTAAAAAATTACCGAGATTTAATTGGTAAAAAACTGTCAAAATGCCACAGTAAAATCCTGATTAATGTGGTTAACGGTAAGTTCCCCTAATATATTCGGTGAAAAACTGTAATAGACATTTCAGACATTTTTACGGTAAAATACCGTTTTTGAAAAAAAATTCCTTGACTTGCATTTCAAATCGGATGTTTTTCTTCTTCTTTGAAATAACAGTTTCTTCTTAGTTTTTCCTTATTAGGGTTGCATGTTACATCTAATGTTGTTAAATTAAGTTTATTGCATATTTCAGTTTATTGAGTACCATGATGGTGATTAGTGTTTGTGTGAATGTTCACCATCTATATATGTTAATATTTTAAAGCTGCTTGTGATTGGCTTTGGTTCATCATGTGACTTTCTCATTACCGCCTGCTATTGGTAGTTATCAGTGTATTACAAATATACAAAACAGATTTCAGTACTTTAATAGATTGATATATTAACATTATATAAATTATTGAAATTAAGCTATTTAACTGTACATTTAAGTTAAAACCGTAAAACCTAAAATGTTGTTACTGTATTTTTTACGGTAGAATTCTAAATTGTACAGAATTGTCTTTACAGTTTTGCATCCAGATTTTATGAAGTTAATGAAATTATGGTATTTAACTGGAAATGCAAGTTAAAACTTGTACCGTAGTTTTCACGGTAGAATTCCAGCAACCACAGCTGCCGTTTTTTACTGTAAATTGTATGTGTTTTTTTACAGTATAGTTAATTTCTCCATTTAGGATCTGTTCAGGAGTTAAACTGCGCAGCTTATACAGTATATCACGTCATCACTGAGCTAATGTCATCAACAAAGCACTTATTAGCAGGACAGAAACACTCCAGTGTTCATTCAGGGTTTCAGCACTCGCTCGTGTCCCTTTTTAATCTTCATTATGCTGCTGCTGTAAACAACCTCTTCTCATAAGTGCATGAATATTGATTGTAGGTTAGTGTGGAGGATTTGTCATTAATTTATCTCTTTCTGAACACCGGAGGATAGAAAGTAGACCTTCAGATTGCCGTTTTAGCGGCTGAGACCATCCCAAAGCATTGGTCATGCATATTCATCACAGCCTCGAATGCTTGGCAAACACTCAGCTGTAAACAGTCTGTAAACTTTGACTTTGCTGCTGTTTACAGTATTAGTCATTACACGCCTAACGCTGAAGTGGAAAATGGCCTTGTTTGGTTTGCTTGATGTTTGTTTACTGGCACTTTCCACATGTAGATTACAAAATAGGCCTGGAACTTCTATTTATATGTTTTGTTAAATATTGCAGTTTTTTAACTATACATATTTGGGACATTTACAGCTTAACCATAATACATATTTAAAGATTTATAGATAGAAAGATTGACTTTTGGTTGCAAATGTAGCCTAGTTAATGATAGTTGTTGACTACAGATTGATTCTTGAATAAAAAAAATATTTTATTATATATATATATAATATATATAATTTAAAATATATATATATATATATATATTTTTTTTTTATTTTGTTATTTTTTTTTTTATTTAAATTACAATAACTTATGCAAACAGGGTTGAATTGCTGAACACCAGCCAACATCAACACTATGATTTAAAATACAATTATATTATTAATTTATTATTAGTATTATTATTTATTTGCTTACAATGTAACAGGGTTTGTTACATTGTATCACTGATTTATTTACACACACACACACACACACACACACACACATATATACATATATATATAATTGTGTATTGTAGGATCCAAATAATGCTACTTATTGAGTGTCAGTATTTTAAGTATGTATATATTAGATAATTTAAAATAATTATGGTCAGTATTGTGCCATTGTTGTATGATTTTAATTGTTGGACCAGTCAATATTTTTCTTTTCATAATCTAAAATTCTAATTTTATTGGGGATACAGATATTTGTGTTCATTCAGAAATCGCAGTTAATTTCTCAAACAATTACAAAGTAATGGCGAATAATGCAATAATAATGCAATGGATTAAATGTGAAAGTTGAAAATTAGCATTTTCTTGTGAAACATACTCCAATAATTGAAGAATTAATTAGCAAAAAACAGATATAACTATAATTCTCAGAAATCATGTTTTTTCATCGTGCATTCCAATTAATCTCAATCAAGTTATTTTGGCTAGGTTAAAAAATAACAAAAAAAAACAGCTACCTAACACAATAAAACACAGTAAAAACATGGTAACATAATTGTAACATGTTAAATTTTTTTTTCTATGGTTTGTGCATCTAATCCTCTGTCTTATTGCAATATAGCTTTCTGACTGGATGTTGGGATCTCTGGCAGACACACACTGTGTTAATGCTGTGGCTGAAGATTGACAGCAGCTGAGCCGTATTGATTGTTGAACCGACGTGCTGTGCTGTGCTGCAGTCCGTCATAATGAATGATTGATTCCAGTGTAATGGATCCGGGAGAAAACTCAATCTAAAGTCTGAACAAACACTAGCTAAACTTAACTGCACCTCAGAGATTGACAAAGACAGCAGTAGTTCAGAATGAAACAAGTTACGTTTACAACCTTTGTTGTATTTGTGTCTCTTATGTTGCAGGCTATAAAAGGAATGAAATCAACCATTATTTGCATTGCACATATTATATTCATGAAGTCAGTGTGACTGAAGAAGAAGAAGAAGAATATTTTTTACACTGATGTGTTCTGTGTGGCTATATTTGATCTCAATCAGTCAAATATTGTTAGTCCAGTCTCCTATAAAAGTAGTATAAATCATCTAAGTGGGCGTGAGATGTCATTCATGTCTATAGCACAAATGCTGGATGAGATACATGCCAGAAAATTAATATTTAGGTGTTTTTCTATTTTTAAAGTTTATAGTGTTTGAACGTTTGAGGTTGGTACAATTTTTTTATGTTTTTTAAAGAAGTCTCTTATGCTCACCGAGGCTGCATTTATTTGATCAAAAATACAGTACAAATTGTGAAATATTATTATAATTGAAAACATCTATGTGAATATGTGTTAAACTGTAATTTATTTCTGTGATCAAAGCTGTATTTTCAGCATCATTACTCCAGTCTTCAATGTCACATGATCTTCAGAAATCATAATAATATGCTTGCTCGAGAAGCATTTTTGATCATTATAAATGATGAAAACAGTCGTGCTGCTCAATATTTTTGTGGAACTAGTCATACATTGTAATGTATTTGTATATATATTATGCCTTTTTATATTATATTTGATATTATCATGTATAATATTACTATATACTGTATCTTTTTTTATAATTGTAGGTTGCTGCCTTTATTTATAGGAATAAAAATGTTTTTCTTTTTTCTGCAGAAAAATGTAAATGTAGCTTACTGGTAATTTTCTGCCAGGACTTTATCTGGATATATGGAAAATACATACAAATTCCTTCATATTTCCTGAAGGTTTCATCATCAAGTTTTTGCAGGCTTTCAGTGCTTCTATTAAACTCACGTTTCTTTGCAAAATATCTACCAAGTCTCAACAGACATTTTGTGTGACGGTTCAGTCAGCGCTCAACAAATCAGTGCAAGCAGTGCAATATTCCACAGTAATACATAAACTGTGCATGCGGTGGACAGAACACATTTCTTGTCTTTCTTTGCATTTCTTATATTGTTTAGCAAAATCTAAAGTAGTGATTGACCGATATTGATTTTTTTATAACCAATACCGATACCGATTATTTGTACGTTTATGTACTCGATAACCGATATGCAGAAACGATATTTATTTACCGTTATAAAGTAAATAAATAACTGAAGTAAGTCCATTCTTCGCTTTGGTTTTTCCTCCTTTCAGTCATCTTAACAACAACAAAAAACTTGAAAATGTACATTTTCATGTAAAATGTTATCTTAAAATTACAATAAAAATATTTTATTTATAAAAAGCATCATCAGTAACACTGATATTAACAATAAGCAAAATAATGTCTAATGTTTTCAAATGGAGAAAATAAAGGACAGAAGTCATATCAACTTCATTTTAAACTACAGTTTTAGGTTTATAATCTGTTTAATAGACTAAAGAGTGAAGAATAATTCACTGAATAATATTGGAATATTGAAATAAGCTATAACAAACAAAACATATTTTATTGAATTTCTTATCTGGCATGTTTTATCAGAATTATTAAAATGTTTTTGTCATTCTAAATTATGAAAACTGCTGACAGCGCGGTTTATCTATTTACACAGAACTATACTCAAACTGCGCTCGCTTGCAGAGATAATACATCATTAATTTAGATAGAGATGTATTTATTTAGATGTTTATTGGCAAAATAATGGTTCTATAGTAAATGTTAATATAATTTAGCGTGTTTCAAACAAGTGAATCTTATTAAAAGTTACATGCAGTGGCCGTGCTGAGCATCAACCGCTGAGTGAACTCCAAGTGTGTGTCTGTGTGTGTGTGTGTGTGGCCCACTGCTCCAAGTGTGTGTGCAACACATTTCACTGCTGCTTACACTCTGTATAATTATGTATGTGCCAAAAAAAATCAAAAATTCAAAACCGATTTTTCTTTTTTTTTTTTTTTTTACAAAACCGATAACCGATTATGGTAAAATGCTTAAATATCGGGGAAAATATCGGTGAACCGATATATCGGTCGATCTCTAATGCTGTTTGTGAAGTTTCTCTTGAATCGATGACCTCAAAAGCCAGAAGAAGTTATTTTTGCTTCTACAGCGTGTGCTTGCATCTGTTTGTCTGTCGTATTGCCAGTGTCTGATTTGATTAACTGCAGACACCACCTGGTTTGATATTTTGCATCTGTTCAGACATTTTTAAGCGTGACTTTAGTGTCCTGTAACGTTTTAGAGCCACTTCAAATCTGGAGGCAAAACTGTAAAAACAATTCCGTAAAATTTACGGTAAAAAATGGTTGCCAGAATTCTACCGTAAAAAATACAGTAACAACATTTTAGGTTTTTTTTTTACCGTAATTTCAATAATTGATATAATGTTAATATACCAACCTATTAAAGTACTGAAATCTGTTTTGTATCTTTGTAATACACGGATAACCACCAATAGCAGGCGGTGATGAGAAAGTCACATGATGAACCAAAGCCAATCACAAGCAGCTTTTACTAATCACCATCATGGTAACACTCAATAAACTGAAATATGCAATAAACTTAATTTAACAACATTAGATGTAACATACAACCCTAATAAACATAACTGATAAGAAAAACATCGTTATTTCAAAGAAAAAACACCAAATTCAAATAAAATTTGAAATGCAATGGTTTACATTTTACAGGAACCATATAACAGGTTTTTACTGCAGCATTTTACCGTTTTTTACCATTAAAATCACAATTAAATTTGTTACAGTGTATGTAGGTCATTTACCCAGAATGTGGTGATATTATTTACAAAAATATCTTTACAAATAATAATAATTTTGTAAAATTTTTCAGAACAATGTCTAGACATAATTTCTAATCCTAAATTAATGTATCTTAATTTGAATGCGTTTATTAATTAATTAATTTATTTTTCCTTTTTAATTTTTTTGCAGTGCACAGAAGCAAAGAAGTACTGCTGGTATTTTGAAGGAGGATACCCCATCTATTTCATGTAAGTACAATCACTTTCTCAGACACTTTCCCATCATCTGCATAAATTTTTTTTTTTTTTTTTTTATAACCTCTAACGTACATGGCTTCCATGGCTGCAGTGCGCTGTGTTTTCCACCAACTGGCAATCTGGGGTGTTGAAATACTATTGGGTAAACTATCAGTGGGCGGAGTCACACAGACCAAAACAAAAACAGACATTTCGACACCGAACGCATTTTTCAAAGCAGTATAACTTGCTGTAGTATTGTTTGTCAGATAAACAAGAACGTGTTTAGCATGTTTATTAAATATTTGAAAACATATCATGGTGTTTTAATGCATTAGTAAAGTCTAATAAAATTACATACAGCCCCTTAACGTTCATTACTACTCAGCAATCAAAATATACTACTCTCCAAAATATGATATTCTATTATTGTTTAGACTTATATTCTATTATAGTAAAAACGTTTTTAATTTTTAAGTAATTTATTTATTTATGCTTTTTTTGTATTTTTTAGCTTGTATTTTTATATTTTCAGTTTTTATTTTCACGTTTAGTTATATGCTTTTTTTCTAGTAGTAGTAATAGTAATTTTAATACTTCAACTTATTTAGTTAGATGAAATTGCAACATTTTTTACGTTAATTTTTCGTCTAATGTTTATATTAAAAAGCTTTATTTCAGTTTCTAACTAGCAGGTTTAGTTTGAGTTAGCAGTAAGAGCAGTTTTTTTAATTGAATGAGATGACCGCGTCTGCACTCTGCTGGAGGTGATTGAAGTGAAACGATGTTTCCTCGTCACTTAGAAAAGACACTCAGGCTATTTTTATATTTTAACAGTGAACACAAAAATAAGAAAAACACCAGGATGGATTTCTGATGAGAACAGATGGTTATATCTGCTAAGTTCACCCAAACATGTACAGTAAATTCAGCTCGTTCCAAAATCCATGTGACTTTCTTTTAGGCATGCACTGATATGGACATTTTGGGCATTGCAAAATAACAGATAATTTTATATACTTGGAAGCTCATAGCTGATATATTAGCTGTTAAATCAAAATCTTTACATGCATTTTTTTAAGAGTCTGGTTGCAAAAGCATACCTATAAAAGCTCCAGAGAAAATATTATGTAATTTATCACCAATACCGATAACCGAATATTTTGTGTACTTTAAAGCTTTAGAGAAAATATTCTATAATTTATTGCTAATTTATTGTATTGTAATTTATAACAAATAAATGTGTATATACTTGGAAGCTCCAGAGAAAATATTATATAGTTTATTGGTGATGTTCTATGATTTATTGCTAATACCAATAACCGATAATTTTGTATTCTTGAAAGCTCCAGATAAAATATTATATTTACATTTACATTTAGTCATTTAGCAGACGCTTTTATCCAAAGCGACTTACAATTGGGGAGTACATAAAGTGATTCATCTTGAAGAGGCAAACAGACAGAGGAAGTGCCCCAACACTCAGTCTCAGGCATTGTTCAAATAAATACAAGCTAGCAAGGGAAGGAGAGAAAGATAAAAAGAAAGATGAAGATATATATATTTTTTTATTTATGATGAAGTCAAGTAGTGTTGAAAGAGATGAGTTTTCAGTTGTTGCTTGAAGATTGACAGGGATCCAGCGCTCCGGATGGGGGGGGGAAGATCATTCCACCGGCCAGGAACAGTGAAAGAGAATGTTCTGGAGAGTGATTTTGAGCCTCTCTGTGATGGTACCACGAGGCGTCGCTCACTAGCAGATCTCAGGCTTCTGGAGGGGATGTAGATTCGTAACAGTGAGTGGAAGTAGGCGGGGCTTCTGAGGGGATGTAGATTCGTAATAGTGAGTGGAAGTAGGCGGAGCTTCTGGAGGGGATGTAGATTCGTAATAGTGAGTGGAAGTAGGCGGAGCTTCTGGAGGGGATGTAGATTCGTAATAGTGAGTGGAAGTAGATTCGTAATAGTGAGTGGAAGTAGGCGGGGCTTCTGGAGGGGATGTAGATTCGTAATAGTGAGTGGAAGTAGGCGGAGCTTCTGGAGGGGATGTAGATTCGTAATAGTGAGTGGAAGTAGATTCGTAATAGTGAATGGAAGTAGGCGGGGCTTCTGGAGGGGATGTAGATTCGTAATAGTGAGTGGAAGTAGGCGGGGCTTCTGAGGGGATGTAGATTCGTAATAGTGAGTGGAAGTAGATTCGTAATAGTGAATGGAAGTAGGCGGGGCTTCTGGAGGGGATGTAGATTCGTAATAGTGAGTGGAAGTAGATTCGTAATAGTGAATGGAAGTAGGCGGGGCTTCTGGAGGGGATGTAGATTCGTAATAGTGAGTGGAAGTAGGCGGAGCTTCTGGAGGGGATGTAGATTCGTAATAGTGAGTGGAAGTAGATTCGTAATAGTGAATGGAAGTAGGCGGGGCTTCTGGAGGGGATGTAGATTCGTAATAGTGAGTGGAAGTAGGCGGGGCTTCTGAGGGGATGTAGATTCGTAATAGTGAGTGGAAGTAGATTCGTAATAGTGAGTGGAAGTAGGCGGAGCTTCTGGAGGGCATGTAAATTCGTAATAGTGAGTGGAAGTAGATTCGTAATAGTGAGTGGAAGTAGGCGGGGCTTCTGGAGGGCATGTAAATTCGTAATAGTGAGTGGAAGTAGGCGGAGCTTCTGGAGGGGATGTAGATTCGTAATAGTGAGTGGAAGTAGGCGGGGCTTCTGGAGGGGATGTAGATTCGTAATAGTGAGTGGAAGTAGGCGGGTGCTGAACCTGTGGTTGTTCTATATGCAAGCATCAGTGTCTTGAACTGGATGCGAGCTGCAACTGGGAGGCAGTGCAAGGAGACAAAGAGAGGTGTAACATGGGCTCTTTTGGGCTCGTTGAAGACCAGTCGTGCCGCTGCATTCTGAATCATTTGTAGAGGTTTGATTGTGTTTGATGGAAGTCCAGCCAGAAGAGCATTGCAGTAGTCTAGTCTAGAAATGACAAGGGCCTGGACAAGAAGTTGTTTAGCATGCTCCGTTAGAAAGGGCCTGATCTTTCTGATGTTGTGAAGTGCAAACCTGCATCGAGCATAGTTTATTGGTGATGTTCTATGATTTATCGCTAATACCAATAACCGAATCATGTAAAAAATGATAATGTATTTGGGGTGAAGATCAACTCTACTGTTGAGGCTAAAGGCGCAATAATTGACTATTTAATAGCTGGCTGACTTTTGAGCGGTGTTTAAGCTTTTTACAATGCTATGCAAATTATTAAATGTGATTTTTTTTGTGTGTGTATGATTGGATATTAGTAAAATAACTAATTAAAACAATAATAATGAATAAAGTAATATTATTTTATTAATATTTAATATAATATTGATTATTTTATTAATATTTAATAAATATTATTTTATAAACATAAAGTTATATAATATATATATTCATTTTAAGATTAAATGTTAAGCTGCAGTCCCATGTATTGTACTTGCATGTAAACGGTTTGGAATAGTGATAGAATGATGTTAAATGTTTCATTTTTGGGGAGCTGTCTCTTTAAGAGCTCTGGGTTGGATGTTGTGTCCCACTGGGAGTTCATCAGCAGGCCTCCAGTGATAATGCTGCATGTTCTTTCTGTTTATAACGAGCCACATTGAACATCCTGTGGTCCTGATTTAATCTCTGAATGTGTCCTGTGTAATACCAGCAGCAGTGTTCATTTGGGGCGTGATTGCATGGCTTTGCATTGTGGTGTGTGGATAAAGCAGGAGTCAGTGAGAAATGCTGGAGGGCTGATGGATCCGTGTGAGATCGCAAACCCATCACGATGTTTTTCCCTCTGGTTCTTCTGTTTTCTGTTGAATGATTGGCACCTTTGAATGACTGCGAACGCAGAGGAAAAACTCATCTTAAGTCGTTTGGCCGTTTGATGGCGATGACCTTTCAGATTAGCCATGTTGTGTTTGAACTCAGATTAAAGGCATAATGTGACCCTGGAGCACACTTAAGTGTCAATTTTTTTAAATTGATATTTATGCATCATCTGAAAGCTGAATGAATAATATTTCCATTGATGAATGTTTTGACAATATTTGAAAATCTGAGGGTGCAAAAAAATCTAAATATTGAGAAAATCATCTTTACAGTTGTTCAAATGAAGTTCTTAGCAATGCATATTACTAATCAAAAATTAAGTTTTGATATATTTACGGTTGGAAATATCTTCATGGAACCTGATCTTAATATCTTAATGATTTTTGGCATAAAATAAAAATGTATCATTTTGACCCATACAGTGTATTATTGGCTATTACTAAAAATATACCTGTGCTGCTTTATGACTGCTTTTGTGCTCCAGGGTCATAAATTATGATTTGCTGTTAATTCACTCTGTCTCACGCCGTCCGATATGTAGCTGATTTTTGTTCTTCAGTAAAACAGTAAAGATGATATTTAGCTGAAAGCACAGGCCTTGATGATTCATAATATGCAGAGAGTCAAAAAACCATATCTGGCAACCCAAAATTAATACCCATGGTGATATATTGAGGTCTTATGCATGAAACTGAACACATTATCGGTGATCCAGAGCCTCAGAAAAACACGTAAATCCAATTATTTTTCGTGAACTGATTCTTTCGGGCAGTTTGTTTACGTAATGATGTAATGTATACGCAATTATATTATTAAAACTCCCAAGAATGATGTCAATCGTGGATGTTTTTTTGGTGTCTAAAGCATATAAAGTGAATAAACTAGTCTTCATCGGTTCACCTTTTTACATAAACCATGATAAATCATAAACTAGCACATTTTGTGTTTCCATCTAAACACATCTACAGTAGTGTGAGATAGTAAGCATGGAAAGGACTTTGTACGTGTCTTATGTAGTTTATCAGAAGTCTGTGGTCTGGATTGGTCTCATGAATTGAGTAGTTTGTCTACATCAGCTATAGATTAAACAAGCTCTAATGGTTTTACTTACAATTAATTGTTTATAGCGGGATACACAAAAAATATTTTGATTTCAATTTTATTTTAAATAGATTTATCGTTTAATTATGATCAGATATCCTGCATTCAAAAAAAAATTCTAGGGACATTTTACAAATAAATAAATACTTTTTTGCTTTTATCTACTTACTCTTCTGTCATTATATATGCATATATATAAATAATGTTTTATGGCATTTTAAAATCTGTCCGAAGGACTACAGTTAAAATGAGTCTGTAGGCTAATACTGGCACATTTACAGAAATATTATAAATGAAGTAATCCTTGATTAAGTTTCTGAGATGACTTGTAAAGTAATTTATAGACGTTTCTCCCGAAGCTATTAAACTTCAAACACACGTCTTTCTTTGCAGCAGGGATGCTTTTAACCTCTTAAGACCCAATAAAGCAGTTTTATGGGAAAACATTGTTTTTTTTCATGTCTTTACATTGTTTAGAGCATTAAAAATTATATTTAAAAAATATATATATATATATCATTCATAAGTTATGCTATGTCCTCGTTCGAGGACATCGGGACTCAATATCTTTAAAAATAATTAACAGACATGAATGAACATGCATAGGCAAAAACAATAGATTTTTAAAATAAGCAATACAAATATTTATTTATTATTACCAAACATTGCATAAAGATGATTCTCAACTATCTTATAACAGAACCAGTTTTCTTTCTGCAAAATGTGTGTAAAATGACCATAAACGTTTTTTCTCATTATATACAATGTATCTATAACTAAATCTAATTTGCATATTAATGTGTTTTTGGGGCAACATGTAATGAAAAAACGAAGTGTAATAATGGGAGTAATAATTGACAAGATTTTCATAACAATATATAATATTGAAATCAAATTTATTTAATTTATGTCTCCCAAAATGCGTAATAAACATGCTTTTAGTCCCGGTGTGCTCATATGAGGACGTGTATGAAATCATCGTCATGTTTCATAACAGATATTTTGATTTGAAACCTCATAACATTTTCCTGAGATGATGATTTAAAAATTGATGATTTAAATTATAATTCCTAAATGTTATACTAATTTCAGACATTTTTGAAGAGCAAGGAGAGGTGATGGTGAAACATCCAATCATTTGATATCTCTGAAAAGCCCTGAATGTGTTCTGTACACGGCATCCAGACTTACAAATATAGTCTTTGAGATATTATCTCAAATATAACGTCCTCATGAGGCAGATGCGGTCTTAAGAGGTTAAGTTAGTGCATCTATTTCCTCCTGTGTCGAGTGCATTGTGGTATTTCTGATGATTCAGCTTTCTGTCCATCCCTCCTGAAATATTAAACGCTTAAAGAAACCCTGATCCGCTCCGGCACAATCCAGTCATATATCACTGTTCACATTAGACATCGCATCTCACTTTATTTATCAGGGCCTCTATTCATAGAATTCAATTATAACTCATATGTGTTTCATATTTCGTGCCGTAGCTGTCATCATTTATTTATCACATGTGGCTTATATGTGTCCCTGGACCAGCCAGTCATAAACAGCACAGATATATTTGTAGCAATACATTGTATGGGTCAAAATTATACAATTTTATTTTATGCCAAAAATCATTAGATATTAAGATCATGTTCAATGAAGATATTTTGTAAATTAACTACCATAAATATATCAAAACTGAATTATTGATTAGTAATATGCATTGCTAAGAACTTAATTTGAACAAGTTTAAAGATGATTTTCTCAATATTTTGATTTTTTTTGCGCCCACAATTCAAATATTGTCCAAACCATACATCAATGGAAATATATTTACTCAGCTTTTAGATGATGCATAAATCTCAATTTCAGGTTCAGAGTCACATATGCTGCGTGTCACTTTTTAAATATAGATCATAAGTTTTCTTTGAACGTCTGTAAATATTGACATGGCCTTCTTTTATAATTTATGAAGATTTCAGTGTGCCTGGACACAGTCTTGCATGTTTCATAGACGATCCTGTCAACATGGCATTGCACAACTTGCTATTGATGACATTAAATTGGGGAATTCAGTGCAAAATATGCCGTCTAACCTCATGCAAAATACGGTTTAATTTAGTTTCTAAAAATATCATGAAATATAGAGATCGACCGATATATCGGTTTACCGATATTTTTCCCGATATTTAAGCATTTTACCGTAATCGGACATCAGTTTTGTAAAAAAAAAAAAAGTTGTTATTTAAATTTTTTTAATTTTTGTTTTGTTTTGTCACATACATAATTATACAGAGTATAACCAGCAGTTAAATGTGTTCTCTGCACACACACTTGGAGCAGTGGACACACACACACACACACACACATCTGGAGCAGTGGACACACACACACACACACACAAACACACACACACCTGGAGCAGTGGACACACACACACACACACACACACACACACTTGGAGCAGTGGACACACACACACACATCTGGAGCAGTGGACACACACACAGAGCAGTGGAGACACACACACACACACCTGGAGCAGTGGACACACACACACACACACACACAGAGCAGTGGAGACACACACACACCTGGAGCAGTGGACACTGTTCACTCAGGAGAAGCTCCAGCACGATGACCGCATGTAACTTTATACAAGATTCACTTTTTTGAAACACGCTAAATTATATTAACATTTACTATAGAACCATTATTTCACCAATAAACATCTCTATCTAAATTAATTATATATTATCTCCGCAAGCGATCGCAGTTTGAGTATAGTTCTGTGTAAATAGATAAACCGCGCTATCAGCAGTTTTCATAATTTAGAATGACAAAAACATTTTAATAATTCTGATAAAACATGCCAGTTAAGCATTATTAATAAAATACTTGTATATGTTAATATTTAAAAGCTGCTTTGGTTCATCATGTGACTTTCTCATCACCGCCTGCTATTGATGGTTATCAGTGTATTACAAAGATACAAAACATATTTCAGTACTTTAATAGGTTGGTATATTAACTCTCTAAGCGCCAAAGTCGCAAAATTACGACAAGACGTCAGACTTCATGAAATAGACCTTAGTTCATAATATGGTGTAATATCGCACTTGTGTTCCCCACCACTAGATGGCAGACATGTGGTACTTCGATTCTAGACCAAAAGTGTTCGAGGAAATAGCAGAGCAAGTGAGCGATCGTGTCAGTGATGCGGAAGCAGTTCAGTTCATAGCGTGGGAGTAAATTGTGAGATTTGTGAGAGAAAATCGCCAAATGACTAATAAAATGGTACTGTAAGGATGTGTTGTAAATGTAATTAGCCGATTCTGACTCTGAAGGGGAATATTTGTCTTTTGGAAATGACGATCGGCCATCTAATGATCGCGCTTCTCCTTGTACATCTCTGCTGCGCAATGGTGCCACCGGGCATGGCGAGAGTGTTCACAAAGCACAAGCAAGTGATCATTTCGGCCCTTTACCCAACAGGGATGGGGGTGGAAGGGGTGGACGTGGTCTTAGTGTCCATAGGAGAGGCTCTGTGTTGCTGATGATCGCCCCAGATTGAGTCGTTTGTTCTGATCGTGTGCGCTCAAAGTGTCCACCAAAATAAAAACTCTATGATTTAATATTTGAAAGCCAATAAATATTTGTATTGCAATTGTGCTGTTGTCAAATGTAAGGGATATTACATGGCTGGCTGTGCATTAAATGATTTTAATGCACAAAGTGGAAGCAAAGAACAACCCGACACACAGCGGAATGTATTAAAATGGTTATCCGTGCATTATTCTCATTATACCATGGTCATTTGCCAGCATTGACGAGATAAATCTGTTAATGATGTTTGCATTGTAATATTAGACTGAAAGGATATACATGATGATTATTTTCATCAGTGACAGCTCGAATGGCATTCTGCCCGCTTCAAAACAAACACATAGATGAAGTAGATTATCACATTTATTTGAATGCATTAATTTGAATTAATCGATTGAGAGACAGAATGAGAGCGATGACAGTTGTGTGTGTGTGTGTGTGTGTGTGTGTGTGTGTGTGTGTGTGTGTGTGTGTGTGTGTGTGTGTGTGTGTGTGTGTGTGTGTGTGTGTGTGTGTGTGTGTGTGTGTGTGTGTGTGTGTGTGTGTGTGTGTGTGTGTGTGTGTGTGTGAATTACCTGCATCTGCGTGTCTCTGAAGCTGCGAGTTTAGTTGCTTCAAAAACAGCGATTTTAATAAACATAATAAATATATACAGAACACACACATATATTATGCAACAAAAAACTTATTTTGGATGCGATTAATCACGATTAATCGTTTGACAGCGCTACTTTTCTTATTGTATAATAAATAAAAAGAAAACAGACAGAATAGAGAAGCTAGTATACTGTATAATAACACCTTTCATTCTCGCTCGCTCTGCAATAGCGTTTTTTTCCAAAACTTTACACAAATCCAAGATTTTCACTAAATACTAAACACCTCACATCTCTTGCAAAACGAAGCGCTGCATTCAAAACATCCCAAACATGTCTCAAAAGCAAACATTTGCAAATATGTAATATTAATTCCTGTTAGATTTGAGTGTGTTACATAGAGAACTATGTGTTGTGTTTTGCAAAAAGTGTTTTATGAAATTAAAAACCGAGTCAAAGGCTGATAAATTTGCTTTTGTTTTATCTGTGTGTTCTGGATTATTAATTTTTTTTAATGTAATTTATATTTTAATTAATAAATTACAAATACTTATTTTATTCATTTTGTATGTATTTTATGATAATGAATGTTTAAGCAGTGTGATTTTGTCAGAGCTGTTTCACACCTCGCTAAACAGAGATTTACAGTAATTATCAGAAGCTCAATACGGACGGTTACGCTCGTTAAATCAAAGGGCAGCGGCTTTTTAAAGCATGCTGGTAATTAGGACCTTCAATTACAGATGTTCTGTTGAAAGGTCATCGTCAATAGCTAATTATCTGCTTCAGCATCCATTGTGGCAGAAGTATTTACCCAGCATGCCAATGGGTCACAAGAATAGGATTTTATATTACACTGTCAAAAACTAGACGAAATATTGTCTATTTGCATTTAAAAAATGACTGATTTTAATGGTCAAATACTGAGAAAACGCTACAGTAAAAACCTGTTAAATGCTACACGGTAAGTTCCTGTAAACTGATGTTCCCAGAATTAATTAACTTGATGTTTTTTCTTTGAAATAACTATTTTTATTAGGTTTAATGTTGTTAAATTAAGTTTATTGCATATTTCAGTTTATTGAGTATCACCATGATGGTGATTAGTGTTTGTGTGAATGTGCATCTTCTATATGTTAATATTTTAAAGCTGCTTGTGATTGGCTTTGGTTCATCATGTGACTTTCTCATCACCGCCTGCTATTGGTGGCTATCAGTGTATTACAAAGATACAAAACAGATTTCAGTACTTTAATAGATTGGTATATTAACATTATACAAGTTAATGAAACTTACGGTAAATTACGAAATCGCGGTATTGAAATTACGGTATTTAACTGTAAAATTAAATTAAACGGTAAAACATAAAATGTTGTTACTGTATTTTTTACAGTATAATTCCAACAACCACAGCTAAGTTTTTTTACTGTAAACTTTACGGATTTTTTTACAGTGTACTGAGTAAGAACATGTCAGATGAGCACAAGCAGCATTAATTAATTTGGTTTTGTGTAAGTGTTGAAAACATTTTGGGTGACATAAATTAAATTTTGTATGATAACTATTAATCTTATTTTTATTTATAATTTTTTTAAAGTAAAATGTAGTGGTCATTTGGGGTTTATAAACGATGGGGAAATTCTTGTTCAGGTGGTGAACTGTTATTTTAAACTCTGTTGGATGAATGGGTTTTTAACTTCTTAATCAAACCAATGCAAACACCATCCATCAACATCACAGTTCAAGCGCTGAAGCGTAAAGCTGCAGTCACAGAGAAATACACTGACCTGTCATTGCATCAACTTTCAAGCTCTGCTGGATGCAGAAGTACTAGATCACGGGCAAGCTTTGATTGTATACGAGTCAGACAACTGTAGCGAAGAGGGTTATTCTCTACATCAAACATTGGACTCAGTGCACAAGAAGGATTATGTTATGTATGATCTGTTTGAAATTTTAAAGGAATTAGGGTTAAATGTGCTCACCTTCAGCCCATCCAATATTTGGAGAAGTGTCTCAGCAATGGATGCTCTGCAGTGAATGGGTGCCGTCAGAATGAGAGTCTGATAAAAACATCACAGCACTCCAGTCCATCAGTTAACATCTGGAGAAGACAAAAGAGATTCAATTAGTGATTAAAAGCTATCGATTAGCATTGCATTAAAATATACTTTCCTTATAAACAATATCCAAGATTGCTTGAAGAACAAAGATAAACTACATATTTTGTGCAATAGTATGTTTATTGTCTTCGAGTTTCAGCAGTTAAAATGTCTCTATCTGTTGTGTGTTTTATTTAGCGATAACTGGGTGTCTTTGTCCATATTAGGGATTTCCTGGAGCGTTACTTCTGCGATTGCATGTGTGGGGTTTCTGCTCAAGAGCACCCTCCGGCTTCCAGGATGAATTAAACAGTCATTACATTACGCATGTAACACCCTATTTTGGGCAAAAATAGGAAAGATAATACTTTTCTCTAAAGAAATGGGATTCACTGAATTATCGTCATTGCAATAAATACCAGAAATATCGTGATATATTTTCAAGCCGAATCGCCCATCCCTAAATCCCAACTTGGCTGAATGGGAAGTCCCTCCTTAATATTATATCTGGTTGGGTTCCCCATTTCCCCCCCCCAAGTTATTTTAGCTGCGTCATTGCTGTGGGTGTTTGCACGGTTTTTGATGCTCTTTTCACCAGGTAGACAGGCAATGCATTAAGGCATGGTGTAGTGGGTATTTTGTTCCCCATAGTGTCCACTAGAGGGCGCAGTGCGAGTTCCCTTTAATGGGAACGTCTTGGGTTACGCATGTAACAATGGTTCTTTGAGAGGGAAATCATAAACAAAAAAAGTGGCTACATATTCAACATACTATACTCAGTCAATTGCAGTTTTGTCAATTACAGACTTATTTGGACCCTTTAAGTCTGTGTGACTGATTTGAGGTTTGCTGACATCTTGAAGTCCAGTCATTCTCAGAGCTTCAGAGGAAAAACACATGCATGTAAAGGTTAATACCAGCACAGAACCGCGTTTGCTCACTTCAGAACTATATTTGGTCGTGGTAAACTATCTGACACATGCTGAGATAGTCCTATAATTTACTCACAGTCTACTAAGCTTGCACTATACAACTTTTATTTCTTCATGGTATGATTCATTAGTAATAAAACTAAGAAATAATAATATAACCTAATATACTTCATGAACAGGGCCAGCAATATTTTAAATGTGATATTTGAACATTTTTGAAAAATCAAAGCAAATATATGCATAAACATGTAAACAATAAATAAATAAATTAAAACTGTTATTTTCTTTTCCTAAATCAAATAATTTGACATTTGTATGACGATTTTTTAACAGCCTGAACTAACTTGTAAAATAATCACAATTGATTTAATACATTTTATACTTGCATGTATTGAAGGAAATTATACTTAGTTACACAATATTTACATTTTTCTTCAACACACTCTTTGTCATTGACTCCTTTATAATATGATAATCTGAGATACAGCAATATGTTAAATGTAATAAATAAATCTGTTTCACAAGTGTTTGACGCAGTACTGTTCATATGGGATGTGTAATAATTGAAGATGCATAAACCCCCGGGGTGCAGATTCATATGAATTAGTTATGAATGAGGTAACAGTGATGTATTACGACAGAGATGCACAGATGAGAGACGCCACTCACGGAAACAGATTCATAGAAATTACAGTGCGTATGAAACAAAGTCCCATTTTATAGTGACTAATAAATCCCATCATATTCCATTCTGTAGGGATCCAAGAGATTATCAAGTCCCCCCCCCCCCGACAATATAGATTTGAACAAAGATACATTGATGATGATGCCTTTAGTACCTTTGTCAGATTTTCATAAGTGAACTGATTATTTTAGTGTTTAAAACCGCATAAAAAATTATGAAATATTATCAAAATTGTAATACAAGTTTTCTGTGTGAATTTATGTTAACATGTAATGCATTGCTGTGATGTAAAGTCACTTTTAATCAATTCAATGCGTCCTTGATGATACAAATATTGCCCCCCCCCCTCCAAAAAAAAAGATTCTGACAAATATATGATTTTTAGTGAGATTATAGTTGATTTTTCTTTAGTGCTGTGCGTTATGAAATCATTTAAATCAATAATTATATCACCCTGGCTGGCACTGTGTCTCATGCTGTTTTTATATTGTTGTGATGCTGTTCCTCTGATGGTAATAATCACGTTCTCGTCCCGCTGGCTCCTCATAAAGGTCCATTAATTATGCTAATAGATGGCAGCGGCTCGTTTATTTCTCATTTCACAATATGGCCAATATTGTGTTATCCGTCTTGTAGTTAGTTCCTCAACTCGCCACAGGACCTGAAGGAGAACAGCCTGCTGCTCTGATAGTGCTGATCAGATTGTGTTATTCAGTTCGAGTAAATTAAGTGTCATGTAATGTAAAAGGACAATAGGAACACAACTAATGCATTTATGTAAACTCTTTCATTATGTGCAATGCTGAATGTAAATAATAAAATAATAATAAAGCAACAATTTATTAAAGGACGTCGAAAATGTTTCCAGTGGAGTCTGTGTTTGTGACGGATGGAGTCAGGTTTGTGTTGTTATTGTGTAAGCGGTGCGCTGTGAGATTACCTGGTTATAAGCAACTCTGAACATGAGAGCACTAGATGCTAAGAAGCTATCGCTCTTATTTTCATATTATCAACTGTAGGAATATGATTGAGTCACACGGATTGGGTTATATTTTACACTGATGTTTATCTGTTGTCTGGTTGTGTACATCAGATGGTCAGTGGCCTTTGGGCGTTGACACAACACTGTGTTTTTCTGGAGATAATTACATCCAATAACTTGAATACAATGTTGGTTTTTAAGAAGGGTTCCTTGCATTCTTCTTAGCAGCATTTCAAGTTGAGTTGCCTCCAGTGTATTTACATCAGCCCACTTTAAACGTTATCAAATTCTGAGGACAGTTCCCTTTGACGAGCTGCCCAGGTGGAGCGAGATGTCCCTCACTATGTATGTAGATATTAAAGCAGGGTCCCTTGCTCCTCTGTTCAGTCCACATGTATAGGTTCCTTGGATTGAGCTCTTGTTAAGTCTCCCCTCTCTGGAAAAATGTTTGTACCGGTTGAGGCTGGTTTCATTTGATAAGATCTCCCTTTAAGTCGAGAGATTGTTGGTGTCATTAGAGTCATTGGTGTTTGGTGATGAGTTTTTGTCTCATTTAAAGTCATACCAGAGGTGTTCAGCTGTCTTTCTGCAGACCAGTCAAGTTCTTCCACACTGACTGAATCATCATTTCTCTTTGATCCTTGTCTTATACACAGAGACACTGTCATGTTAGAATAGAAAATGGTTCTGTCCAAGCTGTTGCTATACAATTAGATTCCCTAGAATATCATTATATGCTTAAACATTAAGATTTGTACTCATGGAAATTACTAAAGTAGTCAAACCTTTCATTAGAAGGGGTGCCAATACTTTTGGCAATATTGTGTATTTTTGTGTGCGACAGTACGGAGTGACATCACACAAGGTGTACATAAATTGAGGGGTTTATCGCTAAACGAGGAGCTTCTTCTACACTCTGGAACTGGTTTGTAGTGATGGGTCGTTCTTGAACGATTCGTTCATTTTGATGTGCCTCGGGAAGAACGAGTCGTCTCGTGATTCGTTCAGTTCAACACACTGAATTCGTTCACCTGTTTTGAGTCATTCGTTCATCACGTGACTAATGGAGTATGAGCCGGAAAGAGACTTGATTTTAATAACTAATTCTTTATTAATTACTTAGTAACATAATAATAACTATGCACCCGTTTGTAAGGAAGCTTGCAAATTAACTAATTTCTCTATCCAATGCTGTTAAAATAGTATTTACTTTGCCCCCCCCCCCCATAACATTTTATGTTATGAAATTATTAAAATCACTTATTAAAATAAATTATATTACCCTGGTTGGCATTAAACACTGTGTCACGTGTGCAAGCTGTTTTGTATATTGTTGTGATGCTGCTCCTCATAAATGGCCCAATAATTATGCTATAGATTCTGATGGGCTCGTTTATTTCTCACATCAAAATGGCCCAGCTTGTAGTGCTTTCAGTGTTGTCCCGAGGAATATAGAGCTGATCATATGAAGTGCTCTTGGGTCTAAATGAGCAGGGTTTGAGCTTCATGTGGGTCGTCTCTGTCATTAGTGCTGATGTTCTGCTAAAACAGCCTTTGATGCTTCATCTCCGTGTCGTTCTGAACAGCTCCAGCTGATTTCGCAGATGTTCGTGCTGCTGTTTTCACCCCAAAGATGACTTTTGTTATCCGTCTTGTAGCTGCTCAGATCGCCACAGGACCTGAAGGAGAACAGCCTGCTGCTCTGATAGTGCTGATCAGATTGTGTTATTCGGTTCAAGTAAATTGAGAGTCATGTAACGTAAAAGGACAATAGGAACACAACTAATGCATTTACGTAAACTCTTTCATTGTGTGCAATGCTGAATGCAAATAATAAAGTAATAGAATAATAAAGCAAAAATGTATTAAAGGACGTCGAAAATGTTTCCCATCATGGACAGATTTAGACCAGTTTATATTAACTGAGATGATCTGAATAATTAATGCATCTCGGCATATGTTCATATTTCAGGTGATATTATCTGCAGCACATCTGTGAATCAATAATGCATTGGAGCTCAGCTCTGACAGACCATAATTACTCAAACTGCACTGTGTGATGTTCAGATTGAGGGAAAAATAATCACGCTTTCCGCACTAAAATATTGGGCTGTTTTCAACATTGATAATAATCAGAAATGTTTAATATTATGATGATTTCTGAAGATCATGTGAAACTGAAGACTGGTGTAATGATGCTGAAAATACAGAAATAAATTACAGTTTACCACATATTCACATAGAAAACAGCTATTTTACATTATAATAATATTTCATAATTTCTACTGTATTTTGATCAAATAAATGCAGCTTTGGTGAGCAAAAGTGACTATAAAAATCATATAGATAGATTAATGTTTAATGCAACATATATTATTATTGTTTTAATTACAATAACTATGTGACCATGAAGCACAAAACCTGTCATAAGGGTCAATTTTCAAAAACAAATAATTTTGAGCTCTTATTCCCGGTTTCTCCACAGATGTCGCTCGTATGAGGACTGCTGTGGGACTCGCTGCTGCGTCCGAGCGCTTTCCGTCCAGAGACTTTGGTATTTCTGGTAAGAACGGCCTTTTCTTCTCCTTTTGTGCATTATACATTTCTGTTTTATTTATTTGAAACATCTATTTTGACTTAGAAATTGCAAGTAAATTTCACAAATAATTATAAAACGGCAAGTTGCATTGATGAGGCCTATATTATTCGCGAGATGCAGAAAACGTGGAATTTACACAAAATGTATGAAATTTGTCAAATTTTGATGAATTAATCAAAAGTAGGTCTTTAAGTCAAATCACGATATGGACTAGTATCTGTAAATATTAAGCCACAGAAGTGGATTTAAATATAATACATAAATACTTCAACAATAGCCGGGTTTCTATCCAAAGTTGCGAATTTAACTTCTGCGCAAAATTGGAATATTGCATAAAATATTTGCAATATTTTTGTTCTTTGTTCAGAACGACCAGAACAATGTTTCAGATGCTGTGAACGAGATCGGTCCGCTGCTAGTCAAGTTAACCAACGTTTAATACAGCTTTACAATTTAATGTTTTCCCTCATAAATTAGAATGTTTCATTTAATTTGTTCTGAGCAAAACATAATGACCATGATTTTCAGAAGACACCTACTAAAATATAATTCAGTGTAATAATAGGTCATATACCAAAAAAGCTATACCAAGAATCATTAGATGACATCAAAATAGGTTCTTCTATGGCATCGTGAAGCAGATTTATTTTTAAGCGTGTATATAAAATAATGTTTGTAAATTTAATTTCTCATTTTTGACCTTTTTTTACCACTTCAATAAAACGGTATAGAATGTTAATATCTGGCATTTGTGGGTTATGTGCCGCAGCTGGCGTGTGATTGGATGGCGTTTGTGTCAGTCAGGTGTATCTGCTCTCTCATAGGCTGCTGCTGATGATGGGCGTGCTCTTCTGCTGCGGGGCGGGCTTCTTCATTCGCCGGCGCATGTATCCGTCAGCGCTCAGCGAGGAGCCCGTCTTCAACGTGTCCTTTACCAGGCAACCGGTCAGCTCTCCAGGTCAGCATCATCATCATCATCACAGATCTGGAGCAAACCAGCACAAACTGGACATGCACAAAAACACCATATCTTTCCCCAATCGTCAATATGTGTCCCTGGAGCACAAAAGCAGTCATAAGCTGCACAGCTATATTTGTAGCATTAGCCAACAATACATTCAATGGGTCAAAATTATACATTTTTCTTTTATGCCAAAAATCATTAGATATTAAGATCATGTTCCATGAAGATATTTCTTACCGTAAATATATCAAAACTTAATTATTGATTATTAATATGCATTGCTAAGAACTTCATTTGAACAACTTTAAAGATGATTTTCTCAAAATTTAGATTTTTTTGCACCCTCAGATTCCAGATTTTCAAATATTGTCCAAACCATACATCAATGTAAATATAATTTATTCAGCTTCCAGATGATGCACACATATCATGACCCTTATGACTGGTTTTGTGCTCCAGGGTCAGATGTGATATCAGGACATACTCACTGTTTCAGATAGAGAGAAACAGCACCGCAGCACATCTTACGGACATGTTTAGAGCAATACAGGAGATTCCAGGAGAAGCACGTCGTTATGTCCAATATTAATTGATTGCATTGTGAAAAGTGGGTGTTATATTGCAGAGTTTGCCATCGATTGCGGTGCGATCTCTTCTTGAAACGGCGGCAGACGCTTGTTAAACTTGAGCATGTTATTACATTACAGATGAAAGATTACAAGATGAACATTTCTTTCCTCTTTAAATGTGAATTGATCAATCATACGCAATAAGAGCAGGAATTATATTAAGACAGTAAATAAGGTGCATATTGACTTCAAAGGCTAACCTAGATTTAAGATACTGATTTTATACACATTACTGTACAGAAGTTTGGGGGTTGATATGATTCGATGTGAATATGTGTTAAACTGTAATTTATTTCTGTATTTTGAACATCATTAGTCCAGTTTTCAGTGTCACATGATCTTCAGAAATCACAATAATATGCTGCTCCAGAAACATTTCTGATTATCAATGTTGAAACATTAATATTTTTGTGGAAACAAAATTTTTATTTTTATTTTTCAGGATTCACAGATGAATAGAAAGTTCAAAAGAACAGTGTTTATCTGAGATATAACTCTTTTGGAACATTATAAATGACTTTACTGACACTTTTGATCAATTTAATGCATCTTTGATTAATAAAAGTATTAGTTTCTAAAAAACAACCCCAAACTTTAAATGCTAATTTAAGTTGTTGACTACAAATTGATCAGTACCTTATAATTTCACAAAAGCCTTAAAAGTGATAGTTCACAAAAATTTAAATTTTCTTATGGTTTTTTTAACCTCATGTGGTTCCAAAACTGTATTACACAGAAAGACGTTTTTAAGAAGTATAATCAATTTGATTATGATTTTAATTCAGTTACGATTCCTGGGTATATTTCAGTTTTAATGTCAATCTTGTTGCTGCTGATTCTGTAAGTTATACAGGAGAGGGTTTCAGACGGATTCAAACCAGTATCTCCAGCTATTAGTTTCAATAAATGATGTATAATAGTTTATGTTTTGAGAATCGTCCCACGTTTAGTCAATTCACTAAAAAGAACTGCTTCAATAAAGTAGATTGTATGAAGGTATTTTTACGTCATAAAGATTTGCATGCGTATGGTAAGATTTGTGAAAGTGTACATAAGACTGCAAGCGCAAATAAAATTTGCAAGCGCAAGAGAAGCTTTGCAAAGGTGTAAATCGCGTTTTAAGCGCAAGAAAAAATTATTTGCAGCATTTTGCTGTTACTCGTAAGTGTAATTCATGTATTGTGAAACTGCAACTTCATGCTGACACTAAATAAATATGATCTGCATTCGTATGACTTCCATTTTTCCGCGCTTACACTTTTGGCACGTTGTTTTCGCCAAAATACGGTCAAAAGCACTGCAAGCCTGTGAACAGTGATTTGCAAGTCTGACCTTTTCCGAATTTATTTCTGGTAAGAGCGGCCTTTTCTTCTCCTTTTATGCATTATACATTTCTGTTTTATTTATTTGAAACATCTATTTTGACTCAGAAATTGCAAGTAAATTTCACAAATAATTATAAAACAGCAAGTTGCATTGATGAGGCCTATATTATTCGCGAGATGCAGAAAACGCAGTTTACACAATGTATGAAATTTGGATGAATTAATCAAAAGTATGTCTTTAAGTCAAATCACGATATGGACTAGTATCTGTAAATATTAAGCCGCAGAAGTGGATTTAAATATAATACATAAATACTTCAACAATAGCCGGGTTTCTATCCAAAGTTGCGAATTTAACTTATGCGCAAAATTGGAATATTGCATAAAATATTTGCAATATTTTTGTTCTTTGTTCAGAACGACCAGAACAATGTTTCAGATGCTGTGAACGAGATCGGTCCGCTGCTAGTCAAGTTAACCAATGTTTAATACAGCTTTACAATTTAATGTTTTCCCTCATAAATTAGAATGTTTCATTTTATTTGTTCTGAGCAAACATGACCATGATTTTCAGAAGACACCTACTAAAATATAATTCAGTGTAATAATAGGTCATATACCAAAAAAGCTATACCAAGAATCATTAGATGACATCAAAATAGGTTCTTCTATGGCATCGTGAAGCAGATTTATTTTTAAGCGTGTATATAAAATAATGTTTGTAAATTTAATTTCTCATAAAGTCTCATTTTTGACCTTTTTATACCACTTCAATAAAAGGGTATATAATTGTAATATCTGGCATTTGTGGGTTATGTGCCGCAGCTGGCGTGTGATTGGATGGCGTTTGTGTCAGTCAGGTGTATCTGCTCTCTCATAGGCTGCTGCTGATGATGGGCGTGCTCTTCTGCTGCGGGGCGGGCTTCTTCATTCGCCGGCGCATGTATCCGTCAGCGCTCAGCGAGGAGCCCGCCTTCAACGTGTCCTTCACCAGACAACCGGTCAGCTCTCCAGGTCAGCATCATCATCATCATCATCATCATCACAGATCTGGAGCAAACAGCACAAACTGAACACGCACAAAAACACCATATCTTTCCCCAATCGTCAATAAGTGTCCCTGGAGCACAAAAGCAGTCATAAGCAGCACAGCTATATTTGTAGCAATAGCCAACAATACATTGTAAGGGTCAAAATTATACATTTTTCTTTGATGCCAAAAATCATTAGGATATTAAGATCATATTCCATGAAGATATTCTGTACCGTAAATATATCAAAACTTAATTATTGATTAGTAATATGCATTGCTAAGAACTTCATTTGAACAACTTTAAAGATGATTTTCTCAATATTTCGATTTTTTTGCACCCTCAGATTCCAGATATTGTCCATGCATCAATGTAAATATAATTGATTCATCTTTCAGATGATGCACACATCTCATGACCCGTATGACTGGTTTTGTGCTCCAGGGTCAGATGTGATATCACTGCTTCAGATAGAGAGAAACAGCACCGCAGCACATCTTATGGACATGTTTAGAGCAGTGCAGGAGATTCCAGGACAAGCACGTCGTTATGGACAATATTAATTGATTACATTGTGAAAAGTGGGTGTTATATTCCAGAGTTTGCCATCGATTGCGGTGCGATCTCTTCTTGAAACGGCGGCAGACGCTTGTTAAACTGGAGCACGTTATTACATTACAGATGAAAGATTACAGGATGAACATTTCTTTAAATGAGAACTGATCAATCATACGCAATAAGAGCAGGAATTATATTAAGACAGTAAATAAGGTGCATATTGACTTCAAAGGCTAACCTAGATTTAAGAAACTGATTTTATACACATTACTGTACAGAAGTTTGGAGGTTGATATGATTCGATGTGAATATGTGTGAAACTGTAATTTATTTCTGTATTTTCAACATCATTACTTCAGTTTTCAGTGTCACATGATCTTCAGAAATCACAATAATATGCTACTCAAGAAACATTTCTGATTATTATCAATGCTGAAACATTAATATTTTTGTGGAAACTGTGATTTTTATTTTTCAGGATTCACAGATGAATAGAAAGTTCAAAAGAACAGCGTTTATCTGAAATATAACTCTTTTGGAACATTATAAATGTCTTTACTGACACTTTTGATCAATTTAATGCATCTTTGATTAATAAAAGTATTAGTTTCTAAAAAACAACCCCAAACTTTAAATGCTAATTTAAGCTGTAATTATGATATAAATATTTCGCCCAGCGCACTGTATTTTTGTGCTCTGTGAGAGTGTTTGGAGTCATTAATTGTAATTGATGCATATGTTTCAGATGAGTGTTTAATGAGGTCAGTATGTTTGGAACGGAGCCTGATGTTGTAATGTGTCGGGGAAAATTACGTTTAAAAGTAATGCATTACAATATTGCGTTACTCCTTAAAAAAGTAACTAATTATGCTACTTAGTTACTTTTTTATGGAAAGTAATCCGTTACGTTACTTTCGCGTTACGTTTTAAATACGAGCAGGACTTGATTGTTTGTTTTTAATACAAGAAGTTACATTTATAGCAAATGTAAACGCCCTTGTATAATGAATAAACCTCAGACTGAAGGACGAGTAAATCACGTCTGTGTAGAAGAACACAGGAGAAGTTCAACACTCTTCAGGAATAAAAAAACAAAACAATGTTAGATTATTTAAAGTCATGTTTGCTTATTAGTATGCTTGAACTGGATCATCAAAGGTCAGCAGCAAACACATCAGTTAATAAAATGGGATTAGATACATTTGTGTCGTTTAACATATTTAATGTCTCCTATTCTGAGTTGCATTTCACTGTTTTAATTAATTTTGATGAATAATGAATGTTTTTTGCGAGTGGGATGAATTAATGCACATTCACATTTAGTCTACTACAGTAAGATTTTCACACAACGCAGTCAGTCAATAAATGGGGAAAAAGTAACTTAAAAAAAATATATATATTTATGCGTTACTTTACTAGTTACTTGAAAAAAAGTAATAGTATTACGTAACTCGCGTTACCCCCAACACTGCTGACAGGACACGCCTCCTCCTGATTATGATGCTGCTGCTGCTATTAAATCATCTCCACAGTTTGTCCTTTAACCAGGCCAAACAAGGTTTGGACACAGAAAGCGAATTCTTGCTCACTATTACAGCCGGTAGCAGGCAGTTATTATCAGCTCTTGCTTGGAGCCAAGGTTGGCACTTCACCACAGACTTGATTTATTTCCCATCTCTGTGCCAAACCAGCAGAAAATTGCAAATGAGCAATTCTGGGATGTGATACGTCGCCAACATATGGCCAGCAGCGCCCTGCTGTTCTCAATCGATGCAGTAAACAGTGTTTCTGACAAGCTATTTTGTAAGCTGGCGCATGGCGCTGCTATGTTTTCATGCATTCGATGCGTCACACTCATCATATCAATTGTTGCTTCGGTTGGCAGCACAATAAGGGTGTAATTTGGATCTTTAAAGGAATAATGAGGGTTATTTTCTCAGTTTGCAGAACCAGTTTACAGTAATGCACAGCACCCTTGAAGACACGCGTCAGAGAGTCAAAATGGTGGTGTGGTCTAGATGTGGGTGGATTCTTGGTCTGGTTTTTGTCGGTGTAAATAGCGCTTTAATATCATATATTATGTTCCTGTCCCTTCCTTTCATGGATACCAAGTAAAAGCAACCAGGCTAATACTCGAGTTGAAAGCTTGGATAATAGAGCTCATACAGACGGCTGATAAATGATTGCATATTTATTTCTATACTGCTTTTTACAATGCAAGTCGTTGCAAAGCAGCTTACTTCACCGAAAATGAGTTTCTACATTACATTTAGAAATAGTTCATCAGTGGTGACGATGTAAAGCTCATCAGCTTAACCATGAAAACTAATCCTGTATTTTCTAATAATATTACCAAGGAGCAACATGTATAATGACAATAGCAGAGGACCTAGGACAGATCCTTGAGGCACTCCATACTTTACTGGCCTTAATTGAGACGATTCCCTGTTTAAATAAACAAACTGATAACGATAGCACAGGTAGGGTCTAAACCAGTGCTTCTCAAAGTCCGGACTCCGGTCTGCATCCGGACCCGCCTTCATTTCGTATTTCAAGAGCACTAATTATATTTCCTACTTTGATAAACTTGTAAATCATTGATGAAACGTTTCCTTCATGACTTTTGTTGTCATGACATCCAGTGAGTTTGACGTTTGACAATCAGTTTCACTGCAAATATGAGTATTTTATTATTATTATTAATGTTATCACTTAGATTATGGCCATTTGACTTATATTAGTGTCCAGTGTTTCCCATTCATTGATTTATTTGTGGCGCCCGTCTCAATATCAAAACTGACCGCCACAAACAGACTAAGGGCTATACTTGGTTGAATAAACAGAGTACGTTTCAACATTGAAATACAGAGCGGGTGGTGAACCGAGCATCTTTAAAGCGTCGGTCATTTTTATTTAGTTTTTCCTGTAACGCTTGATAAAGTAGCGTTTGAGTGCATTATTTTGATTACAGCCGTTACCGTGGAAACCACTGTATCTCCCGCTGCAACAGTGCCTCCTTCTGGCAGAGAATGCATGTGCAAGTCTGTGGAAACACTGCTGTAAACATTAACAAAAAGCTTCAGAACTGTTTGGAGAAGGTGCTTAAGTTCTGACCCATGTATTATTACTATAAATTAGGCTACTACTACTACTATTACCATATTGTGCCCAGCAATAATCATTTACTCAAACTCTCTTTTATGAGATAAAGGGGAAGAAAGAAAATCGGCCCAAAAAATCAGCATCTAATATCGGCTGCCCCGATGTCTAAATATCGGCATCTGCCAGAGAAAACCCTTGTCGGTCGACCTCTATTGCAGACACTTAAATTAATTAAGTTAAATTTGGCTACTGAATGTTTATTAAAAACAAGTTTTGTAATAACCAATTGTTCCGGTCCGGACCCTTGACACGGATGAAAGTTCAGATTTGGACCCTTGAATGCAGACGTTGAGAACCCCTGATCTAAACCATCTTAAAGCCTGCGCTTGAATACCTGTATAGTTTTGTACTCGATCTATGAGTATGATCTATAGCAGGGGTCATTTAACTGGATCCAGGAGGGCCCGTGTCCTGCAGAATTTAGCTCCAACTTGCCTTTTCAAGTACACCTAGTAAGAGCTTGATTAGCTGCTTCAGATGTGTTTGATTAGGGTATGGAGATAAACTCTGCAGGACACCGGCCCTCCGGGACAGAGTTTGGTGACCCCTGATCTATAGTGTCGAACGCAGCAATAAGATCCAGTAAAACTAGCAACGAGATGCAGCCTTGGTCTGATGCACGAAGCAAGTCATTTGTGATCTTAACAAGCTATGATGAGGCCTGAAACCTGACTGAGATTCATCATAGAAATATTTGTTTTATAATTTTAGACATAAACGAAAGATTTGAAATGGGTCTGTAATTTGCCAGTTCACTAGTTGTGGTTTCTTAATAAGAGGCTTAAATGGTTTTGGGACATGACCTAACAATAACGATGAGTTAGTGATTGAGTGGGTACAGCATCTAATATATATATATATATATGTGTGTTGTTGGTTTAGATACAGTGATACGTTTATTTAGCTATAGTTGTAAAGCTCTGCAGTTTTTCTTTGGGTGCGATGAATGAAGCAAGACGCAGTAGATTCTACATTTGTTAATGCATTTCTGATGCTTTATCAGTGAAGAAATTCATAAAGTCAATACTACTAAACTGAGGGAATATTTAGTTCGGGTGATTATTTGTTAATCTATCCACTCAAGCTTTGTATCATGTTGGTTATTTTCTGTATGTTTGCAGATATGCCTGGTATCTATTAGAGCCCGTCTAAACGCACATATGTTTAGAAAATAGTTTTTATATGCAATGAAAAAATAATTCTCAATTTGCGCTCAAGATCACGAGTTTCGTAACCAATGTAAACAGTGCACACGTTCCTGCTAGGCTTTTATTATGAATGTGTAATTTGCATACATTTTAACACGAGGTATAAGTCAAAATGATCAGACGGCATGCTTTACGGCTGACATCAGTCTTCATAAAGATGAAACCCTGATGCTGATTACTGATTATATATTCCCAAGCATTTATTAGGAAAATAGGCCACTTTAGTTTGGCTCTGAAGGAAAATGAAGCGAGTCGTTATATTTGCTGCGAATCTGAATAAGACTCGGTTTTTACTTCTTAAATAGTTTTGTTCAGAGGACATATTAACATGGAGCATTTATCTTACAGTAGATAGAGAAACTAAAAAACAATGTGCTTCAATGTAAGAAGAAAGCTGGCATCAGACTGAATGAACTGCTGGAGGTCTAGTTTCTTGCAGTTGCTCTTAATCTATAACATATTGCATTTTAATACATAATATAAAGCTGCCGTTATATTACACAGGAGTGAGTTGTATCTGGTTAAACACTGATGTCAGATTATTCCCTTCATCTCATCTACATCAGATCAAATACAGACATAATCATAAATCTGTGTCATGGAAGTAAAACAAAGCCTATATTACAAATAGAATAGTATTTCACAATATCACTCTTTATAGTTTTAATGAAATAAATGCTGCCTTCGTGAACAGAAGAGACTTAAAACAACTACTTTTGAACTGTGATGCATATTAAAACATATAATTAATTTAGCAGTCGCTTTTAACCACGTAAACATCTGGTTTAGATGCACTGATGTATAGTTATAAAGCACTGCAGTGTTTCGATGAATGAAGCAAGATGCAGATTATATTAATAGAAATATATATTTATAAATGAATGCATTTGTTCAAATGTGACCCTGGAGCACAAAACCAATCATAAGTGTCAATTTTTCAAAATGTATATTTATGCATCATCTGAAAGCTAATAATATTTCCATTGATTTATGGTTTGGACAATATTTGTAAATCTGGAATCTGAGGGTGCAAAAAAATCTAAATATTGAGAAAATCATCTTTAAAGTTGTTCAGATGAATTCTTAGCAATGCATATTATTAATCAATAATTATGTTTTGATATATTTACGGTACAAAATATCTTTATGGAACATGATCTTAATATCCTTAATATCCCCCCCCCCCCCATATATACATTATGCATATAAAACACACACTTATTAGACTGCTGCTGCTGTTGTCACACATTATCAAAGCTTTGTATACATCGATAAACCTTGTTCGTGGTTTCTCCAACAGTCTCCCAGCAGCCGGGCATGCAAGGCTACGGTGACCCCTGCGGCGCCATGACGACGACCCTGACCCCTGCCTACCCGGGTCAGACACCCCCCGCGCACACGATGAGCTCGTACCCGCCGCCGCCGTCCTACTGCAACCATCCACCGCCTTCCTACGAACAGCTCTTCAGGAGCGGCGAGAAGAAGAGCCACAGCGAAGCCTCGCAGTGAGAGACGCCATTCCTGTTTTCAGGGTGGACAACGGTCCTGACGGGGTTTGATTGGACTTCTCTACCTGACAGAGCTTTGAAGGAGCAGGAGATGGTCTGGAGTGGACCTTGGGGGGGTCGACGAGGTGGAGAAACACACACGACGTGCATCCAGAAGCGTTTCGTACTCGAGCCTGATTCTGATGCACCACCTGAACATGTGGAAGCCTGTTTATGCTTGAAATCACACACTGCCACTTTTGAGTTTGCATGTTTAATTCAGACTTTGTTTTAGTAAGACGTTAAGCAAATGCACTTTAAAACAATCAAAAGTTGAGAAAACGAGGCAACCGGCTTCAGGAGATGTTTGAGTTTATACAACTAAACGTGTGAAACTGAAGTTATCGCAACTTTTGATTGTTTACAGAGTAGCTTGTTGTCAGAATTGTCTTTATAACTCACAATTGCATGTTTATATCTAACAATTATGAGAAAATAAGTCAGATATAAATTCACAATTGTGAGAAAGTGCATCAGAATTACGAGATAAAAGCCCAATTCGCCCAAAAATCTACAAAAACTTTAAGAAAAAAAACTGAGATATAAAGTCAAAAAACGTCACCTGTGGGATAAAAAGGTGCAATTTTGAGGAAAAAAAAACGATAATTTATATATAAAGTCATAATTGTGAGATAGATGCTTTAGAAATTCAAAAGTAACTCAATTAAATTCGTTAATGAAATAAAAAAAAACGTTTTGAGAACTCACAGAGGCAAAATATAATTACATAAAAATACTTAGCATTCATATTTAATTAATAGACATTTAAGTTTTGAGAAAATTCTAAATAGTGTAGAATTTGAACTCTCAGATGCTAAAAAAGAAGCAATATTACTTAAAAATAAAAAAAGTACAAAATCCAAATGAGCTTTGAGATTAAGTCAAATCTCCCGAAGCCGGTTGCCTCGTTCTCATCGTCTGTTGATTGTTTACAGAGTAGCTTGTTGTCAGAATTGTCTTTATAACTCACAATTGCATGTTTATATCTACCAATTATGAGAAAATAAGTCAGATATAAACTCACAATTGTAAAAAAGTGCATCAACATTACGAGATAAAAGCCCAATTCGCCCAATTGTTTTTGTTTATGAATTTAATAATCTCAGTTATTAGTCACGTGGCTAAAATGATTAAACATGAATATTATTATTATTATTCACTCTGATAGAAATTAATCGTTTCCAATAAGTAAAAACAAAATGTTTGGGCATTTTTATCATTATAAAGCCTTTTTTTCTAAAAGAGTCCATTATCTTTTGAGTTAAATTCTTACATTTAATCAGTGAAGAAGAAGAAGAAAACATTAATTTGAGTTCTGTTACCAAGCAGATGAAGTCAACACAGAATCTGAAGTGGCATTTAGATGTATTTACACGCTGTTTAATGCAAGACGTTAATGCATTTAGCCTAATTACAAACGCAGAAATAATGTTTTGATATATTAAACATAAAACGTTGAATATTGATATTTGAAATGATTTAAAACATGAATAAAATCAGAAAAGAAAGTCGAAATGTGAAATGAAAACCACCAGTAGGTGGCAGCAAATCACTGTTAATGAGTGAGTCACTGCGATTGAACCGAATCCTTTAAAGCAGGGGTCACCAAGTTCGGTCCTGCAGAGTTTAGCACCCACCCTAATTAAACACACCTGAAGCAGCTAATCAAGCTCGTACTAGCTATACTAGAAACGTCCATGCAGGTGTGTTGAGGTAAGTTAGAGCTCTGCAGGATCAAGTTTGATGACCCCTGCTTTAAACGATTGAATCATTCAGGAACGAAACACGGTCATGTTGCTCAGAAACACAAAACAGTGCCGTGGCTGTGTTTGGAATTACTTTTGTCCACGAAATAGAGCAAAAACAGGCAATATGGTGTCTAAAGCATATGTCTCCTAATTAACTTGACTTTAGAGAACTGTTAAAATCAAGATCACATTTGTAATCATAAAAAGAAAAGAACAAGTGTGATGTCCGCACACTGATATAAAAGATGAGATAAAATACTGGCTACTATACGACTCGCACTAGAGCGAAAACCTGAATGATTAGATGCTGGGTCACGTGTACAGTCGTAAGGAACATTATTCTGTTTATGATATATCATATTAGATTCGAGGGAAATCACAGGCTTTGGGGGGGTAATTTCTAAATCACACGAGGTCCCCGGATAACACCAACCCCGTGCAAAAAGAGAATTTTGAGTTTATATTTTGCATTATATGTATATTACTATATTCAGTTTATACAACTTAAAATTAAGAAAAGTTCTGAAGCTGCAGTTTTTTCAACTTTTGATTGTTTGCAGTGTAGTGTTTGTCAGAATTGGTCTTTATGAATAACAAGTATAGATGGTTTAATCGAGCGCACGTGCCGGACCGAAGGTAACGTCCGGTCTGTGTTTGTGTATCGGGCTGTTAGTGGCGCCGTTAAACACAGTTAAAGTGATGAGTGATGAAGCTGGGCTCAGGTTGTTGTATTATGGGATGTGTTTCACATACATACATGTATTTGAGGCGACCCGTCACGATATCAACACTTTCCCAAAAGGCTTTGTTGAATAAACATGAGCACGTGATGCACGTTTAAAAATCAAAACGTGATACATCACTGTATTTCTGAAGAACACTGTCTTGATGTCATCTTGCATGTTATATGTCTGATAAAGCAGCGTTTGTAAGATCAGCTTCTCTAACGCAAACCTCTAACGTTAACGTTATTTCTCCCGCTTTTAAGCGTCTCCTGCTGGAGGAGAGTGAATTTGCATTTTTAATAAATCCGTCCAAGTAGTTATCGCTGCATCTCAGTCCGTCTGATTCACGAAGCAAACATATTTTGCTTGTTATAATAAATAATCTCCTCCAGAGGAACTGTTGATTTTATTCGGACGTCTACGTGAAGTTAAGTTAGGGCCACAAACACGCGCGGTAACGTTTGTTTATGTTGTTGCCGGTGAAACCGTCTATAAGCGGGAGGAGCGTGTAGACTCACGGTTTCACGCCAGTTTGGAGAGAAATAAAACGCACGGGAATGATTTAAACGCAAAGCCGTAAAAACACTCTTCTTGATTTGAGCGCTGCGTGGCCCGAGGCGTAACCAGAGCGGTACTCGGAGGGACAAATCGTACAGGTGTGCAATTATGAGAAAAGTCTTCCAGGTGAGCTTAAACCCGCTCGGGAGCAGCTTATTTCATGTAAACATAATTAGATCGCATCGTTTTAAGCAGAATTGATCTTAAAATCTGTCACAAACACAGCTACTTTATTATAAGAGTATGCTGCTGGTCCAGGGACAATCATTTAAAATAATAATCATTAAAACATGATAACGCGTACAGGTTGGCAGGTGTGCAATTATGAGAAAAGTCAAAATTGCAAGATTTGTACGAAAAACAATTCGTTTTTTATTTTGCAATTCTGACTTTATTTCTGGCAAATGTGAGCTGATATCACACAATTCTGAGAAGTGTCAGAAACAGGCTTCCATACAAACAATACTTTGTTCTTTCATCCCAGCGCTTTAATATAAACTCTTGTATGGGTATTAATCTGAAACAGATATGTATTCACATCTTATCTGCTTCATTACACTGTTTTTGTGGATGGGCCGCTGGTTTTGGGTTAAACGTCTGGTTTCGTCACTCTTCTTAATGACCCTCATCATCTGTGTAAATTAATTACTGGACTACAATTATCACTGATGTGTGCAGATGCACAACGAGAAGCACAGCTGGATTCTAGTGTTATTGGAGTGATGCATTCACCACAACACCTGCTTCAACATAACTCGAATTAGTTTAAAGCCTCCTCGTTAGCATGGAAAATCATCAAATGGGAAGCAAACACATTTTCAATCCCATCACAAATTCAATACAACATTGTTGAGAAGTTCACATTAAAACACTGAATTAGATTAAACTAAAAATTGATTACATTTGCAGAAAATTGAGCATATTTTTAGGCACTTTTTGTGTGTGATTACAGTGAAGTCAATTCAGAACGTTTAGAATAATTTGGGCAAATATGCATATTTAAAATTAATGTAAAATTCCCCCCAAAAAAATTTTGAGGTGAAATGTGACGTAGTCTTCATAACAGTATTTAATATATATACACAGTTAGACTGCTCTGGAGACTAATATGATTCTGAAGGTTATATTTCAATGTATTTATTAATAATTCAACGTGATTTGTTTTGGTAAAAACTGCCTTGATTTGGTTTTGATTCGTACGATGTTGTGACTGAACAGAATGTAGCTTTGGGATGAAAATATGAAGTACATTCGTTATTTACACATCTATCTCTTGATGAGTCCTAATATTGACGAAGCATCATAAGTTTGGGGTATATTTGTGTGATTGTGGTGTCGTTTGAAGTCGATCTATGCAAACCGAGTCCATGTTTTATGCTCGAAGAGATGTTCATATGATAAAATCATCTAGGACATTAATAAAGCCCCCTCTGTTTGAGTGTTCAGGTTTAATCGTGCTATTTTACTGGAACGAGCATAACCTCAGACTAATAGCTTTTAGGTTAATTAAGACTTCTCACATTAAAATGTCTTCACATGTTTGCTGTAGTCACTAATTATTTGGATTCATCTTGCTTTATTACGTTTGTGAGTTTTTATTTTTATTATAGCACACTGAAGAAATGCATTAAAAGAGCAGCACGGCAAATCAAATTCATAAACGATGTATGCATTATATACGCTTAAGTTTAAAAGTTTAGGGTCATTTTTGAACACTTGCGCACTAAAGAACAATAATACACTGATATATTAATAGAGTTAAAAATGACTTCTCTGTATGAATATTAACATGTATTTTACTAAAACGATTTGTATTCAGTTTTACAAGAAAATACTCGACTTGAAAATGTTCTTTCTAGTTATTTCTAGACCAATTTTGTTTATAATATATTTCAGGCAAAAAGTGAATTAATTAAGTAATTGGCTATAACCAGAGGTGGAAAGAGTACAAAAATATTGTACTCAAGTAAAAGTACCATTACATTACTGAAATTTTACTTAAGTACAAGTAAAAGTACCAGTCTAAAAATCTACTCAAGTAAAAGTAAAAAGTAGCTCATTTAAAATTTACTCTGAGTAAAAATTACTTAGTTACATTTTAACAATGAGAGGGAGGAAAAAATGGGATCGACCAAAGATGTCAAACTCAGTTCCTGGAGGGCCACAGCCCTACACAGTGTAGATATTACCCTAATTAAACACATCTGATACAGCTAAACTAATCATTTAGGCTTATTTGAAAACTACATGGTGTGTGTTGGAGCAGGGTTGGAACTAAACTCTTTAGGGCTGTGGCCCTCCAGGAACTGAGTTTGACACCTGGGATATGGGCCTATAAATCTAAAACTAGGTGTTTTTAATTAAAGGAATCAGTTAATTAGAATAATAAGACATTTGGGCTGTTACCAGGCAAATTAAATCAGTATCAACAAAATGCATCTTTGCAATGCAGAGGAAACGCAGAAGTTTCATCTGAAGTGGCATAGATGTATTTACACTGACATGAATGCATTTAGCCTGCAGTTACTAATGCAGAAATAATGTTTTGATAAATAAGACATAAAATGTGACCCTGAACCAGAAAACCAATTTCCTAAATTGCGATTTATACATCATCTGAAAGCTGAATAAATCATATTTCCATTGATGTATGGTTTGTTATGATCGGACAATATTTTAAAATCTGGAATCTGAGGGAGCAAACAATCCAAATATTGAGAAAATCTCCTTTAAAGTTGTTCAAATTAAGCTCTTAGTTTTGATATATTTACAGTAGGAAATTTACTAAATACATTAATGGAACATGATCTTTACTTAATATGCTAATGATTTTTGGCATAAAAGAAAAATGTATAATTTTAACCCATACAATGTATTGTTGGCTATTGCTACAAATATACCCCAGTGACTTAAGACTGGTTTTGTGCTCCATGCCAGGGTCACAAATGTTAAATAGTCATTTGAAATTAAAAATAAATAAATCAAAAGATACTTTAAATGTTAAATTAGAACCACCAGTAGGTGTCAGCAAGTCACTGATAAGAGAGTCATTGCGATTGAACAGAATCATTTAAACGGTTAATTCAAGGAATGAAACACCGTCATTGCTCAGAGTCAGAGACGCAAAACTGTGTATGGAATTATTTTTGTTGTCGAAATAGAGCAAAAACAGGCAATGTGTCTAAAACGTAAGTCTCTTAATTAACTTCTTGTTTTTTGAACTGTTGTAAAAAGAAAAACTACAGGGTATGTAATCATGGTGATTTTTTGAGAAAAACGGCATTCTTCATGTGATGTCGACTTACTATATTAAATTATATAAATATATACATTTTCTGCTTCTATATCTTCAATTTTGTGATCATTCTAAACGCATTTTAACAGACTGAATCACGCAGTGAAAGAAAGCACTCCAGATGCACGCGGATTAGTCTAATCTAACGTTACTAGATTTCACGGCACACTGTTTAGAGTGATTTGTTTGGTTTTTGGCAAAATACTGATAATGTCAAATCGCACATCGTTAAAACAACAATTACTATATTTTCGCAGACGATATTGCACACCCTGCACCACTGTCTTTTTGGCTCATTTGTGCAAAACCTTTTGTTAAACTGTTCAAGCTTAATTTTAACCACCAATGCAACGATGCAAGTATTTACGTTACCTTATCTCCACATGCTTGCGAAGGGCGATGTCGAGATGTTATAAGCTGCTAGTTCGGTCTCCCGAGGCAAACACAGCTAACACTGCATAATAGAGCATGAATATGGCCAGGGATTCACTTCATTTCCTTCGAATTCAACTTCAGCAGAGTACGACGGGGTCTGGTTTTCAGCTGGGTCTGCACCATTAACGCCTGTCTTGTCCGTCTGCATCTTTCTTGTGATTTTAGCGCCAGTTTCTTCTTCTGCCCATTATTTGCTGCAGTTTTTCCACGGAGCGATTTTTTTTTACTCAGTAACGAATGAGTTTTAAAATGTAGCGAAGTACAATACTTCCCACAAAATATACTTAAGTAAAAGTAAAATTACAGATTAAAAATATTACTTAAAAAAGTACAAGTACACAAAAAAGCTACTCAATTACAGTAACGTGAGTAAATGTAATTCGTTACTTTCCACCTCTGGCTATAACACAAAAATTAACGAACTAAATTTTAATATACATGCCTGTTCAAAAGTTTGGCTCGGTAGAATTGTGCCTTGAAGTCTCTTCTGCTAAATATTATTAAAATAATTTGTATGCACTGCAAAAAATAATTTGTTTCCAGCCAAAATATCAAAAAAATGTTTTTCTAGAAAATTTAAAATTGTCTTGTTTTCAGAAATAAAATCTAAATTAAGTGCGTTTGTGTTTGATAAGAAAAATAATCTTATTTCAAATAGAAAACAATAATATTTTGGTAGATTATTTTTAGGCACAAACGCACTTAATTTAGAAAAAAAACAAGACAATTTTTTATTTTCTAGGAAAACATTGACATAATAATTGTTTAATATTTTGGCTGGAAACAAAACAAAACAATCTAAGAAAATCTTTTTTTTTGCAGTGTAATATATTTTAAAATGTAATTTATTCCTGTGATTAGTCCTTATTTTTATTCTTTTTTACAAAAATTGCATCCTTGCTGCATTTAAATATTATTACAAGTAAATAAATAAATACAAAACTTACCAGTTTGAACACTAATAAATCATTCTGTGTCAACTCAACCAGCTCAAATTTGTTATTAAGATTTTTTTTTTTTGGGACAATATACATAAATGCAGAACTACTATTAGATTAGTTAATAAAGCAGCAGCAAACATTTGGTTTTCATCCATTGAAAATGTGTAATATTCAACAAGTTGGACATTGACAAGGCCTTAAATATGAGAAACTAAAATAATATTGAGATACAGGCAAAGTAGCGTTGACAAAAATCATATTTCTGGCACTGGTGTGTTCAATACAGTTGTTTTGAGGTAAATTATTTGTTCTGTAAAAGATGAATGCGAAGTGACCCACGTTTGGATTTTGGCCCCTAAATATGACATTTCAATATCTCTGATCTAAACTTGTGAAGATATGGAAACAAGTGAAATCTACGAGATCAGCGCTGGCGTATAATGCAACAATTATTGCTTCACGAGTTCACCCTTACATTTAATCAGATAGCAAATAGTAAGCATATTTTGGCTTGCTGTCCTGGGGGAGGGCTCCGAGCCCGGAATATGGCCCGAACCCAGAAAACTCCCCCATCCCTGATATGGGATAAAATAGATTAGGGGTGAGGAGTTGGGGTGGAGGAGGGATGCCGGAAAACTGTCACTGGACAGAGGTAGGCAGGCTGCATCTATATATATATATATATACGCATTGTGCTCGTTAGGATGGTTAGCCAAACGAGTTGCACCTGCGCCAAATTGGTTGATTATCTGATCGTGCTCCTCCCGAACCTTGTTAATAAAACATCATTTCACGAGTTCACCCTTACATTTAATCAGATAGCAAATAGTAAGCATATTTTGGCTTGCTGTCCTGGGGGAGGGCTCCGAGCCCGGAATATGGCCCGAACCCAGAGAACTCCCCAAAAGAAGCTTAAGGCATGGGACAGCAGCCAGAGAGCAAAAAGTTAATTGCCCCCCAAAATATGCATGCTGTGGAGAGATATGGATTAAAATTTGCAAATGAAAAGGAGGCAGGGCGACCGGTGAGCTCGTGCAGTGCTCGGCGGGAGCTGCGGCGGCGGACTGGCGAGCCCTACATGCCGCTAGAAGAGGAGCACGATGGCAGGTATCAAATGAGGGACTCTCGCTGCGTCCGAAGGGAGCTGCGGCTCTGCTGCACCGGATTTATTTGTGGCGCCCATCTCAATATCAAAACTGATCGCTACAAACAGACTAAGGGCTATACTTGGTTGAATAAACAGAGTACGGCACGTTTCAACATTGAAATACAGAGCGGGTGTTGAACCGAGCATCTTCTTTAAAGCGTCGATGTCATTTTGATTTAGTTTTTCCTGTAACGCTTGATAAAGTAGCGTTTGAGTGCATTATTTTGATTACAGCCGTTACCGTGGAAACCACTGTATCTCCCGCTCCAACAGCGCCTCCTTCTGGCAGAGGATGCATGTGCAAGTCTGTGGAAACACTGCTGGAAACATTAAAAAGCTTCAGAACTGTTTGGAGAAGGTGCTTAAGTTCTGACCCATGTATTATTACTATAAATTAGGCTACTACTACTACTATTACCATATTATGCCCAGCAATAATCATTTACTCAAACTCTCTTTTATGAGATAAAGGGGAAGAAAGAAAATCGGCCCAAAATATCAGCATCTAATATCGGCTGCCCCGATGTCTAAATACCGGCATCTGCCAGAGAAAAACCCTTGTCGGTCGACCTCTATTGCAGACACTTAAATTAATTAAGTTAAATTTGGCTACTGAATGTTTATTAAAAACAAGTTTTGTAATAACCAATTGTTCCGGTCCGGCCCCTTGACACTGATGAAAGTTCAGATTTGGACCCTTGAATGGAGAACCCCTGATCTAAACCATCTTAAAGCCTGCGCTTGAATAGCTGTATAGTTTTGTAATCGATCTATGAGTATGATCTATAGCAGGGGTCATTTAACTGGATCCAGGAGGGCCGGTGTCCTGCAGAATTTAGCTCTAACTTGCCTTTTCAAGTACACCTAGTAAGAGCTTGATTAGCTGCTTCAGGTGTGTTTGACTAGGGATGGAGATCAACTCTGCAGGACACCGGCCCTCCGGGACAGAGTTTGGTGACCCCCGATCTATAGTGTCGAACGCAGCAATAAGATCCAGTAAAACTAGCAACGAGATGCAGCCTTGGTCTGATGCACGAAGCAAGTCATTTGTGATCTTAACAAGCTGTGATGAGGCCTGAAACCTGACTGAGATTCAACATAGAAGTATTTGTTTTATAATTTTAGACATAAACGAAAGATTTGAAATGGGTCTGTAATTTGCCAGTTCACTAGTTGTGGTTTCTTAATAAGAGGCTTAAATGGTTTTGGGACGTGACCTAACAATAACGATGAGTTAGTGATTGAGTGGGTACAGCATCTAATATATATATATATATATATATGTGTGTTGTTGGTTTAGATACAGTGATACGTTTATTTAGCTATAGTTGTAAAGCTCTGCAGTTTGTCTTTGGGTGCGATGAATGAAGCGAGACGCAGTAGATTCTACGTTTGTTAATGCATTTCTGATGCTTTATCAGTGAAGAAATTCATAAAGTCCATACTACTAAACTGAGGGAATATTTAGTTCGGGTGATTATTTGTTAATCTATCCACTCAAGCTTTGTATCATGTTGGTTATTTTCTGTATGTTTGCAGATATGCCTGGTATCTTTTAGAGCCCGTCTAAACGCACATATGTTTAGAATATAGTTTTTATATGCAATTAAAAAATTATTCTCAATTTGCGCTCAAGATCACGAGTTTCGTAACCAATGTAAACAGTGCACATGTTCCTGCTAGGCTTTTATTATGAATGTGTAATTTGCATACATTTTAACACGAGGTATAAGTCACAATGATCAGACCGCATGCTTTACGGCTGACATCAGTCTTCATAAAGATGAAACCCTGATGCTTATTGAAGGCAAAGAGAAGAACTGATTATATATTCCCAAGCATTTATTAGGAAAATAGGCCACTTTAGTTTGGCTCTGAAGGAAAATGAAGCGAGTCGTTATATTTGCTGCTTAAGTGGAAAAGTGAGAATCTGAATAAGACTCGGTTTTTCCTTCTTAAATAGTTTTGTTCAGAGGACATATTAACATGGAGCATTTATCTTACAGTAGATAGAGAAACTAAAACACAACGTGCTTCAATGTAAGAAGAAAGCTGGCATCAGACTGAATGAACTGCTGGAGGTCTAGTTTCTTGCAGTTGCTCTTAATCTATAATATATTGCATTTTAACACATAATATAAAGCTGCCGTTGTATCTGGTTAAACACTGATGTCAGATTACTCCCTTCATCTCATCAACATCAGATCAAATACAGACATAATCATAAATCTGTCATGGAAGTCAAACAAAGCCTATAATAGTATTTCACAATATCACTGTTTATAGTTTTAATGAAATAAATGCTGCCTTCGTGAACAGAAGAGACTTAAAACAACAACTTTTGAACTGTGATGCATATTAAAACATATATTTAATTTAGCAGTTGCTTTTAACCACATAACCATTTGGTTTGATGCACTGATGTATAGTTATAAAGCACTGCAGTGTTTCGATGAATGAAGCAAGACGCAGATTATATTCATAGAAATATATATTTATAAATGAATGCATTTGTTCAAATGTGACCCTGGAGCACAAAACCAGTCATAAGTGTCAATTTTTCAAAATGTATATTTATGCATCATCTGAAAGCTAATAATATTTCCATTGATGTATGGTTTGGACAATATTAGAAAATCTGGAATCTGAGGGTGCAAAAAAAATCTAAATATTGAGAAAATCATCTTTAAAGTTGTTCAAATAAATTCTTAGCAATGCATATTATTAATCAATAATTACATTTTGATATATTTACGGTACAAAATATATTTATGGAACATGATCTTAATATCCTAATAATTTTTGGCATAAAAGAAAATACAATGTATTGCTACAAATATACCTGAGTTGCTTATGACTGCTTTTGTGCAGCCCCCCCCCATATATACATTATGCATATAAAACACACATCTATTAGACTGCTGCTGCTGTTGTCACACATTATCAAAGCTTTGTATACATCGATAAACCTTGTTCATGGTTTCTCCAACAGTCTCCCAGCAGCCGGGCATGCAAGGCTACGGTGACCCCTGCGGCGCCATGACGACGACCCTGACCCCTGCCTACCCAGGTCAGACACCCCCCGCGCACACGATGAGCTCGTACCCGCCGCCGCCGTCCTACTGCAACCATCCACCGCCTTCCTACGAACAGCTCTTCAGGAGCGGCGAGAAGAAGAGCCACAGCGAAGCCTCGCAGTGAGAGACCTGACGGGGTTTGATTGGACTTCTCTACCTGACAGAGCTTTGAAGAAGCAGGAGATGGTCTGGAGTGGACCTTGGGGGGGTCGACGAGGTGGAGAAACACACACGACGTGCATCCAGAAGCGTTTCGTACTGTAGCCTGATTCTGATGCACCACCTGAACATGTGGAAGCCTGTTTATGCTTGAAATTACACTGCCACGTTTGAGTTTGCATGTTTCATTCAGACTTTGTTTTAGCAAATGCACTTTAAAAACAATCAAAAGTTGAGAAAACGAGGCAAGTTCAGGAGATTTTTGAGTTTTCTTGTATTGAGTTTATACAACTAAACGTGTGAAACTGAAGTTATCTCAACGTTTGATTGTTTACAGAGTAGCTTGTTGTCAGAATTGTCTTTATAACTCGCAATTGCATGTTTATATCTACCAATTATGAGAAAATAAGTCAGATATAAATTCACAATTGTGAGAAAGTGCATCAGAATTACAAGATAAAAGCCCAATTCGCCAAAAAATCAACAAAAACGTTAAGAAAAAAAACTGAGATATAAAGTCAAAAGTGCTTGAAAACGTCACCTGTGGGATAAAAAGATATAAAAAGAGATATAAAGTCATAATTGTGAGATAGATGCTTTAAAAATTCAAAAGTAACTAAATTAAATTCGTTAATGAAATAAAAAAAACGTTTTGAGAACTCACAGAGGCAAAATATAATTAAATTAAAATACTTAGCATTCATATTTAATTAATAGACATTTAAGTTTTGAGAAAATTTTAAATAGTGTAGAATTTGAACTCTCAGATGCTAAAAAAAGATGCAATATTACTTAAAAATAAAAAAAGTACAAAATCCAAATGAGCTTTGAGATTAAAAGTCAAATCTCCCGAAGCCGGTGGCCTCGCTCTCTCATCGGTTGATTGTTTACAGAGTAGCTTGTTGTCAGAATTGTCTTTATAACTCACAATTGCACGTTTATAACTCACAATTATGAGAAAATAAGTCAGATATAAACTCACAATTGTGATAAAGTGCATCATAATTACGAGGTAAAAGTCCAATTCGCCCAATTGTTTTTGTTTATGAATTTAATAATCTCAGTTATTAGTCACGTGGCTAAAATTATTAAACATGAATATTATTATTATTATTCACTCTGATAGAAATGAATCGTTTCCAATAAGTAAAAAAAAATTTATGGGCATTTTTATCATTATAAATTCTTTTTTTCTAAAAGAGTCCATTATCTTTTGAGTTAAATTCTTACATTTAATCAGTGAAGAATAATAATAAAACATTAATTTGGGTTGTTCTGTTACCAAGCAAATGAAGTCAACACAGAATCTGAAGTGGCATTTAGATGTATTTACACGCTGTTTAATGCAAGACGTTAATGCATTTAGCCTAATTACAAACGCAGAAATAATGTTTTGATATATTGATATTTGAAATGATTTAAAACATGAATAAAATCAGAAAAGAAAGTCGAAATGTGAAATGAAAACCACCAGTAGGTGGCAGCAAATCACCGTTAATGAGTGAGTCACTGCGATTGAACCGAATCCTTTAAAGCAGGGGTCACCAAGCTCGGCCCGGCATAGTTTAGCACCCACCCTAATTAAACACACCTGAAGCAGCTAATCAAGCTCTTACTAGCTATACTAGAAACGTCCATGCAGGTGTGTTGAGGTAAGTTAGAGCTAAACTCTGCAGGATCAAGTTTGATGACCCCTGCTTTAATCGATTGAATCATTCAGGAACGAAACACGGTCATGTTGCTCAGAAACACAAAACAGTGCCGTGGCTGTGTTTGGAATTACTTTTGTCGACGAAATAGAGCAAAAACAGGCAATATGGTGTCTAAAGCATATGTCTCCTAATTAACTTTACTTTATAGAACTGTTAAAATCAAGATCACATTTGTAATCATAAAAAGAAAAGAACAAGTGTGATGTCCGCACACTGATATAAAAGATGAGATAAAACACTGGCTACTATACGACTCGCACTAGAGCGGAAACCTGAATGATTTTCAACTTATAAACCTGTTTATGATATATCATATTAGATTCGAGGGAAATCACAGGCTTTGGGGGGGTAATTTCTAAATCACACGAGGTCCCCAGATAACACCAACCCCGTGCAAAAAGAGAATTTTGAGTTTATATTTTGCATTATATATATATTACTATATTCAGTTTATACAACAAATTAAGAAAAGTTCTGAAGCTGCAGTTTTTTCAACTTTTGATTGTTTGCAGTGTAGTGTTTGTCAGAATTGGTCTTTATGAATAACAAGTATAGACGGTTTCATCGGACGCACGTGCCGGACCGAAGGTAACTCCCGGTCTGTGTTTGTATATCGGGCTGTTAGTGGCGCCGGCTACGAACACAGTTAAAGTGATGAGTAATGAAGCTGGGCTCAGGTTGTTGTATTATGGGATGTGTTTCACATACATACATTTATTTGAGGCGACCCGCCACAATATCAACACTTTCCCAAAAGGCTTTGTTGAATAAACATGAGCACGTAATGCACGTTTAAAAATCAAAACGTGATATATCACTGTATTTCTGAAGAACACTGTCTTGACGTCATCTTGCGTGTTATATGTCTGATTAAGCAGTGTTTGTAAGCTCAGCTTCTCTAACGCAAACCTCTAACGTTAACGCTATTTCTCCCGCTTTTAACCGTCTCCTGCTGGTGGAGAGTGAATTTGCATTTTTAATAAGTCCGTCCAAGTAGTTATCGCTGCATCTCAGTCCGTCTGATTTACGAAGCAAATATATTTTGCTTGTTATAATAAATAATCTACTCCAGAGGGACTGTTGATTTTATTCGGACGTCTACCGGACGTTAAGCTAGGGCCACAAACACGTGCGGTAACGTTTGTTTATGTTGTTGCCGGTGAAACCGTCTATAAGCGGGAGGAGCGCGTAGACTCCTCCCGGTTTCACGCCAGTTTGGAGAGAAATAAAACGCACGGGAATGATTTAAACGCAAAGCCGTAAAAACACTCTTCTTGATTTGAGTGCTGCGTGGCCCGAGGCGTAACCAGAGCGTCGCGTACTCGGAGGGACAAATCATACAGGTGTGCAATTATGAGAAAAGTCTTCCAGGTGAGCTTAAACCCGCTCGGGAGCAGCTTATTTCATGTAAACATAATTAGATGCATCTTTTTAAGCAGAATTGATCTTAAAATCTGTCACAGACACAGCTACTTTATTATAAGAGTATGCTGCTGGTCCAGGGACAATCATTTAAAATAATAATCATTAAAACATTAGTTTGAAAATAAGATAACGCGTACAGGTCGGCAGGTGTGCAATTATGAGAAAAGTCAAAATTGCAAGATTTGTACGAAAAACAATTAGTTTTTTGTATTTTGCGATTCTGACTTTATTTCTGGCAAATGTGAGCTGATATCACACAATTCTGAGAAGTGGCAGAAACAGGCTTCCATACAAACAATACTTTGTTCTTTCATCCCAGCGCTTTAATATAAACTCTTGTATGGGTATTAATCTGAAACAGATATGTATTCACATCTTATCTGCTTCATTACACTCATAGTGCCCTGTTTTTGTGGATGGGCCGCTGGTTTTGGGTTAAACGTCTGGTTTCATCACTCTTCTTAATGACCCTCATCATCTGTGCAAATTAATTACTGGACTACAATTATCACTGACGTGTGCAGATGCACGAGAAGCACAGCTGGATTCTAGTGTTATTGGAGTGATGCATTCACCACAACACCTGCTTCAACACAACTCGAATTAGTTTAAAGCCTCCTCGTTAGCATGGAAAATCATCAAATGGGAAGCAAACACATTTTCAATCCCATCACAAATTCAATACAACATTGTTGAGAAGTTCACATTAAAACACTGAATTAGATTAAACTAAAAATGTATTACATTTGCAGAAAATTGAGCATATTTTTAGGCACTTTTTGTGTGTGATTACAGTGAAGTCAATTCAGAACGTTTAGAATAATTTGGGCAAATATGCATATTTAAAATTAATGCAAAATGTTTTGAGGTGAAATGTGACGTAGTCTTCATAACAGTATTTAATATATATACACAGTTAGACTGCTCTGGAGACTATTATGATTCTGAAGTTTATATTTCAATGTATTTATTAATAATTCAACGTGATTTGTTTTGGTAAAAACTGCCTTGATTTGGTTTTGATTCGTACGATGTTGTGACTGAACAGAATGTAGCTTTGGGATGAAAATATGAAGTACATTCGTTGCATTATTTACACATCTATCTCTTGATGAGTCCTAATATTGACGAAGCATCATACGTTTGGGGTATATTTGTGTGATTGTGGTGTCGTTTGAAGTCGATCTATGCAAACCGAGTCCATGTTTTATGCTCGAAGAGATGTTCATATGATAAAATCATCTAGGACATTAATAAAGCCCCCTCTGTTTGAGTGTTCAGGTTTAATCGTGCTATTTTACTGGAACGAGCATAACCTCAGACTAATAGCTTTTAGGTTAATTAAGACTTCTCACATTAAAATGTCATCGCATGTTTGCTGTAGTCTCTAATTATTTGGATTCATCTTGCTTTATTACATTTGTGAGTTTTTATTTTTATTATAGCACACTGAAGAAATGCATTAAAAGAGCAGCACGGCAAATCAAATTCATAAACGATGTATGCATTATATACGCTTAAGTTTAAAGTGTAGGGTCATTTTTGAACACTTGCACACTAAAGAACAATAATACACTGATATATTAATAGAGTTAAAAATGACTTCTCTATATGAATATTAACATGTATTTTACTAAAACGATTTGTATTCAGTTTTACAAGAAAATACTCGACTTGAAAATGTTCTTTCTAGTTATTTCTAGACCAATTTTGTTTATAATACATTTCAGGCAAAAAGTGAAGAACTGGCTCACTTTCAGTTCAATTGGAATTTGAATTTAATTGGCTATAACACAAAAATTAACGAACTAAATTTTAATATACATGCCTGTTCAAAAGTTTGGCTCGGTAGAATTGTGCCTTGAAGTCTCTTCTGCTAAATATTATTAAAATAATTTGTTTCCAGCCAAAATATCAAAAAAATATTTTTATAGAAAATTTAAAATTGTCTTGTTTTCAGAAAAAAATCTAAATTAAGTGCGTTTGTGTTTGATAAGAAAAATAATCTTATTTCAAATAGAAAACAATAATATTTTGGTAGATTATTTTTAGGCACAAACGCACTTAATTTTGAAAAAAAAATCTGAAAACAAGACAATTTTGAATTTTCTAGGAAAAACATTGACATAATAATTGTTTAATATTTTGGCTGGAAACAAAACAAAACAATCTAAGAAAATCTTTTTTTTGCAGTGTAATATATTTTAAAATGTAATTTATTCCTGTGATTAGTCCTTCTTTTTATTCTTTTTTACAAAAATTGCATCCTTGCTGCATTGAAATATTATTACAAATAAATAAATACAAAACGTACCAGTTTTAACACTAATAAAT
>CM049836.1:908110-915610 GCA_027422435.1 Schizopygopsis pylzovi | reverse complement strand
AAAATTTCACACTTCACAAATGTCACAATTAAATATTATGAATTAATAATTTATGTTAAAACCATAAATAAGCAACATAAATAAAAAAAAATTGCATTTGCAAGAATTGTGAGATCCTTAAGATTGTATTTCTATGGCATAGATGTATTTGTATATGCATTTATTAATTATTACAAACAGAAAACTTGATGAAATTGATGAAAAATCTAGATTTCAAACATATTTCATAACATTTGTATCGAAAAAAGTATCGTTCAGGAACCAGTATCGAACTCAAGGTATCGATATCGAACATTTTGAACGATACCCAGCCCTGTTCGTCGCCACTAATTCAGTTTACAGATCAACATCTTAAAGTTCAAGAACAGTTATTCATCCATCGCACAGCTGTAGCTAATATAAGAACAGAGCAGGCAGCTATTTTGAAGGAATGAAAAGCTGAACTATGTCCACCCGCAGGTTTTAAATGCCTCTTGCAGATAGATGCTTGAATAGATGGCTAAACACTGCATCCATCAAATTTAATAAATTGGTTATGATTCTCAACCGCTGCACAAAGACTTCAGAAACCTTTGGGCTGACAGGACAAGAGTGGACCCAAGATGAATGCTCTTTATTAACAATCTGTTAACATAACGTCAAATTAATAGATGCTTCACTGCCAGGTACAACAGGCCTATAAACACGGATGGGAGTCATAAACATTCATGATTCTTTATCACATTCTCACACTTACACTCACTCACACACACAACACACACACACACACACACACACACACATTTGTTCACACACACAAACACACACACACTCAAAACTCTCGTACTCTACACCACACACACGCACACACACACACACCACACACACACACACACACGCACTCTCGCTCTCAAACACAACGCACTCATCGCTCCACACAACAAACACTCAACCGCTCACACACACACTCTCGCCTCACAACAACACACCTCATCGCTCAACACACACACACACACACACACCACCACACACACACACACACCATCACACACATCAACACACACACACACACACACACACACACACACACACACACACTCTACGACTCCACACACACACCACACCACACACACTACTCTCGCTCTCACACACACACTCACTCAATCACACACACACACACACACACACACACACACACACACACACACACACACAGTCTGGCATTTGTGGTTTACGGGCACTCTCCATAGGCGTAATGGTTTTTTATACTGTACAAACTGTATGTGCTATTGCCCTACACCTACCCTACACCTAAACTTAGCCCTCACAGGAGACTTTGTGCATTTTTAGATTTTCAAAAAAATCACAATTTAGTATGTTTTTTTTAAGCCTTTTGGTTTACGGAGACATAGGCAGTCCTCATAAACCACCTTCATGTTGTAGTGCCCATGTTATTATACAGATTTGTGTCCTCTTAAACAACCATTTTATACCAGTTCACACACACACACACACACACACCACACACACACACACACACACACACACACACACACAGAGAGAGACACGCCGTGCACACACACACACACACTTACTCACGCACACTCTCACACACACACGCCCACACACACTCTCACACACCCATGCGCACGCACACGCACACACACACACTTACTCACGCACACGCTCACACACTCACACACACACACACACTCTCTCTCTCCACACACACACACACACACACACACACACACACACACACACACACACACACACACACAACACACACACACTCTCTCTCTCTCACACACTCTCTCTCTCTCACACACACACACACACTCTCTCTCACACACACACACTCTCACACACACACACACACACACACTCTCTCTCACACACACACACACACACACACACACACACACACACACACACACACACACACACACACACACACACACACACACACACACACACACACACACTCATACCTGCATGAGCATGTAGTAAATGCCAGCCAGACCATGAGCTGCTCCCACATACTGTTTCTTATGCCACTCGTACAGCAGCGGGCAGCGCTCGGCTTTCTTCTCTTCTTTAGACAAGTTCTTCCCTGACTCCAGAACAGCGGTCACCACCTTGGAACAAGAGAGCGCACGCGGGCATCAGATGATAGTCTTGTTATCCGCAGGTTTATTTGCAGGGGTTCAGCAAAGGTTAAAGAGCTGATTCAGTAACCAAAAGACTGCACATTGCGATTAAACCGAATCATTTAAACGATTGAATCATTTAATAAGTGATTCACTGCAAAAGAACCGAATCATTTAAACGATTGAATCATTTAATAAGTGAGTCATTGCGATTGAACCGAATCATTTAAATGATTGATTAATTTAATAACTGATTCACTGTGATTGAACCGAATCCTTTTATAAGTGAGTCATTGTGATTAAACCGATTCATTTAAACGATTGATTCATTTAATAACTGATTAACTGCGATTGAACCGAATCATTTAAACAATTAATTAATTTAATAACTGATTCACTGCGATGGAACCGAATCATTTAAAACCAGCGGTTCTCAATTCCAGTCCTCCGCGCCCCCTGCACATGTCGTATGTTACTCTTATCGCTTCAGATGTTTGTTCTATTGGAACGTAAGTGCCCTGCGAAGTGGACATCTGATTCCAGTTCGAAGCGAATGTATATATTCCATTCATAGTGCATTGAATTGTGCGAGATGTGAATTAAAATTGTATATATTTACAGAGGTATATGATGTCACACTCGTCTGTGCGTGAAGACGTTGCGTAGCGCAAATCCATGAATGAATGTTCTGAAATAAAGTAAACTTCAGCGGATTTCCCTGCTCAGGGAGTAGGGAGCAATGGACCCTGTGTAGGGAGCAATGGACACTATGTAGGGAGCATGTCAATCGGAACACAGTTCATGCATGGAGCGCACTTCTAACAAGCTGATTATATGAATCAGGTGTGTTAACAAAGAGAGGCATGCAAAATATGCAGAGCGGGGGGGCGCGAGGACTGGAATTGAGAACCTCTGATTTAAACGATTGATTCATTTAATAACTGATTCACTGCGATTTAACCAAATCATTTAAACTATTGATTCATTTAATAACTGATTCACTGCGATTGAACCGAATCATTTAAACTATTGATTCATTTAATAACTGATTCACTGCGATAGAACCGAATCATTTAATAAGTGAGTCATTGCGATTGAAACAAGTCATTTAAACGATTTAATCATTTAATAACGGATTCACTGCGATTTAACCAAATCATTTTAATGATTGATTCATTTAATAACTGATTCACTGCGATTGAACCGAATCATTTAATAACGGATTCACTGCGATTTAACCAAATCATTTTAACGATTGATTCATTTAATAACTGATTCACTGCGATTGAACCGAATCATTTAAACGATTGATTCATTTAATAACTGATTCACTGCGATTGAACCGAATCATTTAAAAGATTGATTCATTTAATAACTAATTCACTACGATTGAACCGAATCATTTAATAAGTGAGTCATTGCGATTGAAACGAATCATTAAAACGAGTGATTCATTTAATAAGTGAGTCATTGGGATTGAAGTGAATCATTAAAACGATTGAATCATTTAATAACTGATTCAATGCGATTGAACCGAATCATTTAAACGATTGAATCATTTAATAAGTGAGTCATTGTGATTAAACCAAATTATTTAAAGGATTGAATCATTTAATAAGTGAGTCATTGTGATTAAACCAAATCATTTTAACAGTTGAATCATTTAATAAGTGAGTCATTGCGATTAAACCGATTCATTTAAACGATTGAATCATTTAATAAGTGAGTAATTGCGATTAAACCGAATCATTTAAGCGATTGAATCATTTAATAAGTGATTCACTGCGAGTGAACCGAATCATTTAAACGATTGAATCATTTAATAAGTGAGTCATTGCGATTGAACCGAATAATTTAAACGATTGAATCATTTAATAAGTGAGTCATTGCGATTAAACCAAATCATTTAAACGATTGAATCATTTAATAAGTGATTCACTGTGAGTGAACCGAATCATTTAAACGATTGAATCATTTAATAAGTGAGTAATTGCGATTGAACCGAATCATTTAAACGATTGAATCATTTAATAAGTGAGTAATTGCGATTGAACCGAGACACAAAACAATGCTGTGGCTGTGTTTGTGGTTATTTTTGTTTCCGAAATAAAGCAAAAACAATAAATATAGTGTCTAAAATCTCTTAATTAACTTCTTGTTTATTGGACTATTGTCAAAAATCAGCAATCATGGTAATATTTGGAGAAAAACAGCACTCTTCGTATGAAATTGATAACTATATGAAGTGATATAATGTTCTCCCTCCATGTCTTGAATGTGTGATCACTGAATGTATTTTAATAACTGAATCATGCAGTGAACGAACACACTCTGATATTAATGTTTTTTGCAAAATACGCAATTATGTCAAAATCGCAGATTGTTAAAACAACAATTACGATAATATCGCACACCCCTACTTCATGTGCAAGTATGAACACAGAAAAATGTGATGAATTAGTTATAATTTTCAAAATTGAGATTTATACATCTGCATCTGAATAAATAATATTTGCCTTGATGTATGGTTTGGACAATATTTGAAAATCTGAGGGTGCAAAAAAATCTAAATATTGAGAATATCACCTTCAAATGAAGTTCTTATCAATGCATATGACTATATTTACGGTAGGAGATATCTGCATGTAACATAAACTCAATGATTCTGACCGATACAGTGCATCGCTGCAGACACACGTGTGTTAACATGCACCTTGGCGATGGAGTCGTGGTCCGCCGCATCCGGCCCGATCTCTTTGTTGACGTACAGCAGGGCGTAGAGATATCCGGCTCGTCCGTACAGAAGCTCATCAGGAACATCCGCGTCTGGACTGAGCACCGAGCGCTGGAGCTGGAGCAATCTGCACCACATCGAACACCAGACGCGTTACAATGTCTCAGCGACGGAAACACAACAACAAGTGCATCATGTGTGTTAGAACGCAACAGATGTTTTACATTAATATCTCAAATATAAATATTATTCTGACACGGAAATATCCTCATAAATATCAGAGAGTGTGTACATCATACATTTTCAGACTTAAAGAATATTATTTAATCTTTTTTATTTTGTATTGTATTAATTTAATTCAATTAGTTTTTCAACAGCAATTATACAGTGTTCCCTTACAGGTGTTACCGCTGTAAACAAAGCACTTATGAACAGCAATGAGACAGCGTTTCCTTGGTTACCGCAGTAAACAAAGCACTTATGAACAGCAATGAGACAGCGTTTCCTTGGTTACCGCAGTAAACAAAGCACTTATGAACAGCAATGATACAGCGTTTCCTTGGTTACCGCTGTAAACAAAGCGCTTATGAACAGCAATGATACAGTGTTTCCTTGGTTACCGCAGTAAACAAAGCACTTATGAACAGCAATGAGACAGCGTTTCCTTGGTTACCGCAGTAAACAAAGCACTTATGAACAGCAATGATACAGCGTTTCCTTGGTTACCGCAGTAAACAAAGCACTTATGAACAGCAATGAGACAGCGTTTCCTTGGTTACCGCAGTAAACAAAGCACTTATGAACAGCAATGATATAGCATTTCCTTAGTTACCGCTGTAAACAAAGCGCTTATGAACAGCAATGATATAGTGTTTCCTTGGTTACCGCAGTAAACAAAGCACTTATGAACAGCAATAATAGTGTTTCCTTGGTTACCGCAGTAAACAAAGCACTTAAGAACAGCAATGATACAGTGTTTCCTTGGTTACCGCAGTAAACAAAGCGCTTATGAACAGCAATGATACAGTGTTTCCTTGGTTACCGCAGTAAACAAAGCGCTTATAAACAGCAATGATAGTGTTTCCTTGGTTACCGCAGTAATCAAAGCACTTATGAACAGCAATTATACAGTGTTTCCTTGGTTACCGCAGTAAACAAAGCGCTTATGAACAGCAATAATAGTGTTTCCTTGGTTACCGCAGTAAACAAAGCGCTTATGAACAGCAATGATACAGTGTTTCCTTGGTTACCGCAGTAAACAAAGCACTTATAAACAGCAATGATAGTGTTTCCTTGGTTACCGCAGTAATCAAAGCACTTATGAACAGCAATTATACAGTGTTTCCTTGGTTACCGCAGTAAACAAAGCGCTTATGAACAGCAATAATAGTGTTTCCTTGGTTACCGCAGTAAACAAAGCGCTTATGAACAGCAATGATACAGTGTTGAACTTTATGAGCTTTATGAACTTTAATATGCATTATACAGAAGCATCTAAACTTTTCTAAAGACAGTAAGTTCCCCGTATAAACTCCTACCACTAATTGAATCGCGATTCGTTTAGCATCTCAACCGATTTTAATCATCATATATATGAATACATTTTCAACCGGCTCGCGGTTAATCGTTACATCCCTATAAACTATATCATATGATATAAATATAAGAGTGATTCTTTCACACTCATATCTTGAATATTAGGCTGATATATCTACATTCTAACAGACTGTCCTGCATCATGCTCATCAGTGTAAAATGAACACATTTAATCACCCCCCCGACTGTAATAGTGAGTCTTCCACCCACTGGGTTATTTCAAGTTTTGTTTGCTAGCTTTCCCAAACACACGTCCAGACAGCAGGCAATGGAAGCAACCAGAGATAGCCAACGAGAGTTTGACATGCTTCGTACTTCGTCAGACACTCCTGGGACTCGGCCTGGTTTTTTAAGTGATGATGAACGACTGCGCCTACGGCTAGGGGCCCGGCGTCTCCGCACAGGAAGGTGACGCGCCGTCCGTTCAGGTTCCTCAGCGTGCGCTTGACGTAATCCAGAGCGCGCTGCAGGTGCGAGGCCTCCTGCGTCACGCGGTACAGCTGTAGGTACAGCAGGGCTATGCCTGACAAAGACAATCAGCTTTCAGCCCTACTACAGCATACTCAAAACATGTCACAAATACAACTTTACTATTTATTTCATATTGGACTATATTTGATAAAAAAATTAAATAAACTGGTCTGCAGAAAGCAGCTGAACACCTCTGGTGTGACTTTAAATGAGCCACAAACTCATCACCACACACCAATGACTTGTACATATGGGTACAGTCCTTTCATACACTTCAAAACTGATGCAACAGAGGTGGAAATACAATTTTAAGTACATTCATTTCTTTGTTGGCACAGTTTGGAAGTGCCTTTTTCTCTTCTAAAGAAGGGGTGCCAGTACTTTTGTCCATATAATGAATGTACAAGTCATTGGTGTTTGGTGATGAAAAAATACAAATAATAGCACACTGATTTATATGATATTCAGCAAATAAAGCACATGAAGTTGATGATATTAACGGTTTGGTATTCACCGGTCCAGCCCGTGTAGGTGGAGAAATCATGTGGATCTGCCGTCTTCAGGCCCTCC
>CM049836.1:890610-903110 GCA_027422435.1 Schizopygopsis pylzovi | reverse complement strand
GTTCTGTGTGTATATGATACGAGGCTAGTTTAGACTTTTATTTTGACGGGTTGCGTGAATAGTTCTGTGTGTATATGATACGAGGCTAGTTTAGACTTTTATTTTGACGGGTTGCGTGAATAGTTCTGTGTGTATATGATAGAGGCTAGTTTAGACTTTTATTTTGAGGGTTGCGTGAATAGTTCTGTGTGTATATGATACGAGGCTAGTTTAGACTTTTATTTTGACGGGTTGTCGTGAATAGTTCTGTGTGTATATGATACGAGGCTAGTTTAGACTTTTATTTTGACGGTTTGCGTGAATAGTTCTGTGTGTATATGATACGAGGCTAGTTTAGACTTTTATTTTGATGGGTTGCCGTGAATAGTTCTGTGTGTATATGATACGAGGCTAGTTTAGACTTTTATTTTGACGGGTTGTCGTGAATAGTTCTGTGTGTATATGATACGAGGCTAGTTTAGACTTTTATTTTGACGGGTTGCCGTGAATAGTTCTGTGTGTATATGATACGAGGCTAGTTTAGACTTTTATTTTGATGGGTTGCCGTGAATAGTTCTGTGTGTATATGATACGAGGCTAGTTTAGACTTTTATTTTGATGGGTTGCCGTGAATAGTTCTGTGTGTATATGACACGAGGCTAGTTTAGACTTTTATTTTGACGGGTTGTCGTGAATAGTTCTGTGTGTATATGATACGAGGCTAGTTTAGACTTTTATTTTGACGGGTTGTCGTGAATAGTTCTGTGTGTATATGATACGAGGCTAGTTTAGACTTTTATTTTGACGGGTTACCGTGAATAGTTCTGTGTGTATATGATACGAGGCTAGTTTAGACTTTTATTTTGACGGGTTGTCGTGAATAGTTCTGTGTGTATATGATACGAGGCTAGTTTAGACTTTTATTTTGACGGTTTGCCGTGAATAGTTCTGTGTGTATATGATACGAGGCTAGTTTAGACTTTTATTTTGACGGTTTGCCGTGAATAGTTCTGTGTATATATGATACGAGGCTAGTTTAGACTTTTATTTTGACGGGTTGCCGTGAATAGTTCTGTGTGTATATGATACGAGGCTAGTTTAGACTTTTATTTTGACGGGTTGTCGTGAATAGTTCTGTGTGTATATGATACGAGACTAGTTTAGACTTTTATTTTGACGGGTTGCCGTGAATAGTTCTGTGTGTATATGATACGAGACTAGTTTAGACTTTTATTTTGACGGGTGGCTGTGAATAGTTCTGTGTGTATATGATACGAGACTAGTTTAGACTTTTATTTTGACGGGTGGCTGTGAATAGTTCTGTGTGTATATGATACGAGACTAGTTTAGACTTTTATTTTGACGGGTTGCCGTGAATAGTTCTGTGTGTATATGATACGAGGCTAGTTTAGACTTTTATCTTGACGGGTTGTCGTGAATAGTTCTGTGTGTATATGACATTATGCATATGTATATACATGTAGACATTATTTATAGACATCATAAGTCTGGATGCATGTGATGTAAAGTGCAGGTTTCTGTGCACAAGCTTTGGACTCAAACTAATCTGGAAGTTAATCTCGGGTCAAATGAGACGCACAACACTTAAACATACAGGTTCACTTTGTATCAAAAACACTGTTTACTAACATTTCAGTCACATTTTACAGCGTTGTTGCTATAGTAACAGCAAAGGATCCTTCACAGCTGCAAAAAATACCATGATTTAGCTAAATAATGAGTCATGTTTTTGGACGGCAAGATTTTTAATGTTTCTTTGTGTTAAACTGTAATTTATTTATGTATTTTCAGCATCATTACTCCAGTCTTCAGTGTCACATGATCTTCAGAAATCATAATAATATGCTGCTCAAGAAACATTTCTGAGCTAAAATATTGTTTTAAAGGTTTCTTTGATGAACAGAAAGTTCAGAAGCACAGCGTTTATCTGAAATATAAATATTTTATAATATTATAAATGTCTTTATCATCACTTTCGGTCAATGTAATGCATTCTTTCTTTATTGAAGAGTGTTGATTTATATAATATTTCTTAATTTTAATAATACATATATAATGATTTAAATACACTGACTCCAGGGTTTTGAATGATAAAGTGTATAATGTTAAAAAAGCTTTATTTCTGATAAATGCTGATCTTTGGATATTTCTACTCGACTGTTTTCAACATTGATAATAATCAGAAATGTTTGATATTATTATGATTTCTGAAGATCATGTGACACTGAAGACTGGAGTAATGATGCGGAAAATACAGAAATAAATTACACTTTAACACATATTCACATAGAAAACAGCTGATTTTGATTATAATAATATTTCACAATATTACTGCTTTTGAATCTATTTGCGTCAGAAGAGACTTCTTTAAAAAAAACATAAAAAATCTTACTATCCAAAAAGAGTTTTTAGAAAATGTTTAAATCCTGTGTAATTCATAACCTTGTTTTCTCATTGTTCATTGTTTTCTAGTTTGTTTATATTCATGTTTTGTGCTGATCAACATTAAAACACACACGCTGTGGCCTGATCTTGAGCTGCATCGATCTGGGGATATTCTGTATATATTCATGGCCTGTAATCTGACCATACAGATCCGGGAACTCTCCTCAAACGCACATAAACACGAATCTGAAGTTACATGCTTGAATAAGCACCAGACACTGATACCTGGAGAACATCTGAGAGAACACTCTTCATTCACGAGCTCTGATCCGCTTCACATGCGTACACACACTCAACCGCTGCTGCATACTGTCCTGGACACACACACACACACACAACCGCTGCTGCATACTGTCCTGGACACACACACACACACACACACAACCGCTGCTGCATACTGTCCTGCACACACACACACACACACACACACATGCACGCGCGCACACACACACTCACGCACGCACAACTAGGGGTGTGCGATATATATATTAAGAATGATCACAAAATTCAAGATATGGGGCAGAAATTGTATACATTTACGTTAAATGTTGGTTAAAATAGCACGAAATGTGCCGTTGTGTCTTCAAAAATAAGCATGATTACAAATGTGATATTAATTTTGTACGAAAGTTCAATAAACAGTTCAAAAGTTAATTTTAAGAAACTTACGTTTTAGACGCCATATTTCCTGTTTTTGCTCCATTTCGCGACACAAAATAATCCCAAACAGCTACAGCTGTTCAGTGTCAACATGAGTGATTCGTTCCTGAATGAATCAATGAATCGTTTAAATGACTCTGTTCAGTCGCAATGACTCACTTATTACCAGTGAATTCTGCCACCTGCTGGCGGTTTTCATTTCACATTTAAAGTCTATTTAATTTATTTTTAGTAATTTTAAATATCAGTATTAAATGTTTTATGTTTAAAATATCAAAACATGCATTTGTAAATGGTTAAAGCCCCCCCCCCCCGTGTGTGAATACACCCAAACACCTTCAGATGCAGCTTCTGCAGAGATTAATGTTAATGATGCTGGGTGCATGTGTTTGGTAACACCCTAAACGTGTATTATCTTAATTGAGTGAATGAAAAAATTTGACTCAAAAGATGTACACTTTTAGAAAAAAAAATGCTTTATTAAAAGGTAAAAATCAATTTAAACTTATCACACAGAATATGAAGATTATGTGAAACTGCATCTGTCCACGGCAGTCAGATATCAGCACAATAACACACTCGCCAAAATATAGCTAATTATGGTTATCGAAAAAATACTGAGATACAGTTTTTTTCCCAATATTGCACACCCCTACACACAACACACGCACGCACAGCACACATACAACACACATGCATGCACACACACACACACACACACACACTCAACATACACACACACACACACACACAGACACACACACACACACACACACACACACAACACACACCAGCTCTACGGTGGTCCCTTAATGCTCGCTCTAAAGAATCCTTTTGTACATTCCGCTACAAAAAGTCGCTACACAATGTTGGCAAGCCTATGGCTCAGTAATAATCCATCTTCTATATTTGACCCTGGACCACAAAACCAGTCATAAGGGTCAATTATTTTTCAAATAGGACAATATTTAAAAATCTAGAATCTGAGGTGCTAAATATTGAGAAAATCATCTTTAAAGTTGTCCAAATGAAGTTCTTAGCAATGCATGTTAATAATCAGTAATTCAATTTTGATATATTTACGGTTTGAATATCTTTATGGAACATGATCGTAATATCTAATGATTTTTGGCATAAAATACAAATCTATAATTTTGACCTGTGCTGCTTAAGACTGGTTCTTTGCTCCAGGCTCACACATGAACGCACCTCGAGAGCTTTCTAATCGTACGTTCAGGTAACGCTCCGCACCTCGAGAGCGCTCTAATCGTATGTTCAGGTAACACGCCGCACCTCGAGAGCGTTCTAATCGTATGTTCAGGTAACAAACGCACCTCGAGAGCGTTCTAATCGTATGTTCAGGTAACTCTCCGCACCTCGAGAGCGCTCTAATCATATGTTCAGGTAACTCTCCGCACCTCGAGAGCGCTCTAATCATATTTTCAGGTAACGCTCCGCACCTCGAGAGCGTTCTAATCGTACGTTCAGGTAACGTTCCGCACCTCGAGAGCGTTCTAATCATATATTCAGGTAACAAACGCACCTCGAGAGCGTTCTAATCGTATGTTCAGGTAACTCTCCGCACCTCGAGAGCGTTCTAATCGTATGTTCAGGTAACTCTCCGCACCTCGAGAGCGCTCTAATCGTATGTTCAGGTAACGCTCTGCACCTCGAGAGCGCTCTAATCGTATGTTCAGGTAACTCTCCACACCTCGAGAGCGCTCTAATCGTATGTTCAGGTAACGCTCTGCACCTCGAGAGCGCTCTAATCGTATGTTCAGGTAACTCTCCACACCTCGAGAGCGTTCTAATCATATGTTCAGGTAACGCTCCGCACCTCGAGAGCGCTCTAATCATATGTTCAGGTAACTCTCCACACCTCGAGAGCGTTCTAATCGTATGTTCAGGTAACTCTCCACACCTCGAGAGCGCTCTAATCATATGTTCAGGTAACTCTCCACACCTCGAGAGCGTTCTAATCATATGTTCAGGTAACTCTCCACACCTCGAGAGCGCTCTAATCATATGTTCAGGTAATGCTCCGCACCTCGAGAGCGCTCTAATCATATGTTCAGGTAACTCTCCGCACCTCGAGAGCGCTCTAATCATATGTTCAAGTAACTCTCCGCACCTCGAGAGCGCTCTAATCATATGTTCAGGTAACGCTCCGCACCTCGAGAGCGCTCTAATCATATGTTCAGGTAACGCTCCGCAGCTCGAGAGCGCTCTAATCATATGTTCAGGTAACTCGCCGCACCTCGAGAGCGTTCTAATCATATGTTCAGGTAACTCGCCGCACCTCGAGAGCGCTCTAATCATATGTTCAGGTAACTCGCCGCACCTCGAGAGCGTTCTAATCGTACGTTCAGGTAACGCTCCGCACCTCGAGAGCGTTCTAATCATATGTTCAGGTAACAAACGCACCTCGAGAGCGTTCTAATCGTATGTTCAGGTAACGTGCCGCACCTCGAGAGCGCTCTAATCATATGTTTAGGTAACGCTCCGCACCTTCTGGTGGTCTGCAAGCGACCGCAGCACCGATGTAAGCTCCGGCTGTGAATGAAGAGGTCTATTTGTTGCAGCATCCTCAGAGAATGAAGGATGAAGCGCATCGTGAGGGTGGGTTGGGTTGGTTTAAAGCAGTGGCACTTTCTGGTAACACCTGGCTTGGAAGGCATGGTTGTTTTAGCAGAGCAGTACAAATATAAAGTCGAGAGGTTTCGTCTGTATTGCATATGTCGCAGCATGTTCGCCATGACTGAATGAGGTCCAGTTTTGTTTTTGCGAGAACAGAAAACGACGTGTATTTGACGCCGACCTGAAGAGCTGCAGCGATGAGCGGAAATTAAACACGAGGTCCTACAGAAACTGTCAAAGCTAACTCAGATCCACGTATAAATAATAAAAGAGTCCGTGTTCTGGAAGTCTCGTGCGGTCTACATCTTGATGCCCTCCTGCTGGCTGAGCTGAGACAGCGTCTTCTTGATGCGCAGCGCGGTGAGACGCGCCGCTCCGTTAGCGTACCAGCACTCCCTCATGATCTTCGCCATCACACGCAGAGCCTAGCACACAAAACAACACATGCAACTCGTTAAGACTAACGATTGACTTTAAGAGCATGCATTCATCATTCACTGATTTGATGGCTTCTGTCCCAAACCCAGACGTTAACCATCAAATCTGAATGACATTCGTGTTTATCATAGTTAAATAAAATTACAATGCATTCATATTGTGAGATATAATATTGCATCGCAAGAAATGAGGTCGCGGTTACAAAATATAGCCATAGTGGGAAATATACACATTTGCGAAATACATGAAATAAGGTTATAATTATGAACAAAAGAGTCAGATATTAAGTCAAAATTATGAGAAATTGTCAAATTGTGAGATATAAACATGCAAAGTAGTCATTATGTGAAATATAAATATTTATATTTGTAAGTTATTTTTTAAATGGAATCGCAGATGAATCGCATGCGATAGTGAACGTGAGCTTGCGTAGCTTGTCAGCGATCTACGGCTCTGTGTATTAAATGCCGCTCCATTTGAAAACAGCTGATGGAGATCTAACGCTAATCACAGAACCGTCTTTACCGATGAGATGCGCATGACTATCGCATGCAATATATCGTGCAGCCCTAGTAACTAGTATTGTAATATTTAATTAGTTATTTGAGCTATAACACTGTCGCAAGTGACTAGAACTCACATGACAGAAAGCGACATCCTATTTGTTTTCTTTATTTTACAAAAGCACAATGTTTTCCTTGTGAGTGTACACAAATAAAAGTAGACCTTTTATAGTGATGCATTATTAAGAACATAAATGATGGAGTGTTTTGAGTTGACTCTGCTGGTGTTAGGAAACAGTTTAGGTGACCGCGCAGACGAACACACACACACACACAACACACACACACACACACACACACAGACACACAATCACAGTTCGTTTCATTCAGCGTCACGTTACACTGCCCAGGTAAAGTTTATGTGTGGGAAACACTGATTTACATATATATATTAGTGCTGTCAAACGATTAATCGCGATTAATCGTATCCAAAATAAACGTTTTTGTTTACATTATGAATGTCTGCATAATTTATATATGTATATATACTATACAGACATTCATTATATAAACAAAAACTTTATTTTGGATAAGATTAATCACGATTAATCGTATCCAAAACTCAGTGTTTTTATTTTTGGAAGCAATTAATCGCGATTAATCGGTTGAAAGCACTCATATATGTACATGTATGTTGTTTGTCAACTCACAGACCGATATATGTACAGATTGGGATGTCGTAGCACAAGTTCAGTGTCCTCACCTCACAGCTTTGCCATCTGTTGGGAATGTTGGGCCGTAGTTTCTGTTCGCACACGACTCTCTTCATCTCCTCCACCGACGGGTCGGACTGCACCAGGTCATAGTATGGCAGCTGGTAATCTTCATGAATGCCTGCGCAAACACAGGTTTCGTTTAAGGTATGATGAGTCCAAAACACAGATAATGCCACTGATCAAATGATTAGACACACTTGAGCTGAGAGAATGAAAGACACACTGATGCACATATTTAGAAAGCAGAGCTAGTTTCATTATTAATAATACCTCCAATAGAACATCTGCTGGCAATTTCCCAGAAGACCAGCCCCATGGCATAGATGTCTGCCCGCTTGAAAGACTCAAAGTGCTTCATGTTTATTGAATCGTCAAGCACTTCTGGGGCCATATACCTGTTGAAGGAAGTGAATATAGAGTTATTATTTTTGATGAAGCAAATCACAATCCAGGGTCCTTCTGAAGGTTGCCTTTATTGTCATTCAGTGTCCTCTTTCATAGGTTCACTCAACCTAAGACGCTTTGGGAACGGCGTGCCGATTGTCTGAGACCCGTATAGAATCACGCTAATTAATTGGCTGATGGCGCGGATGCCACCCTCGACATTCTCACGTCGTCTCCTTATACAGACGAACGCGCCATCTGCTCCAAACCAGGGTTTCTGCAGGGTTTAGTCAGTCAAATTTAAGACTATTTAAGACCTTAGAAAATAACTAATAGTTAAGAAAATAACTTCATTAAAAAAATAACAGTCATTAAAATTCTGTTCAAAAGTAATTTTTTATTGACTTTCATTGAAGGCAACAAGTTTTATTATTTAAAGGTTCCATTTTCTTAAGGGTAACAAACTGAAGGCTATATTCTGCCAAGCCAAAACCGGGTGATGTATGAGGTCTTATCTTTCCCACACGTAACAGTCTTGGCTATGTCTGAGTCTGGGAACATTGCTCGGAAAGGTTCGGCAATATCTTCGTTCCCCTTGTACGACAGTCACGGTATTCAACACCCACAGGATCTCCGCTTTCAGTGTGGAGGTTGATCCGAAACCACTGTGTGTGGCACTGGATGCGAGACAAACGGTATCCCGCGCTGTGCTTGGACCGGGTAACGTTAGTGACGGAGCCGAACAAAACCTGCACCCGCTGCAGACCTTTTACAGCAACTTTATAACTTTCTGACTTTGCATGCGACTAAGGATTTTATGCCTGAACTAGATAGCTCCAACACCTTCTTACACAGTGTGCAATAGGCTTGATACCGATTGTTTGCGACGGGCTTGAGCCAATAACTAAACGCACCATCTTCAAGCCATAGCTCGTTAAATGTACACTTTCCCATTGTGATAGACCGGGAGATTTCAGTTAAACTAAGCAGTGACTCAACGACATACAGTAATAAGCTGAGAGATGAGCTTGTGAACATCGACTGTAGGCCTAGGCTACATTAGAACATAGGCAGTGAAGCTTGGGAGTTTGCGCGGGTTTCTGTTAAAGTCCTTTGCTGCACTGCCACATGGACCTTGTAGTTCTGGGACGCTGTGATGCCACCCAGATTCCTCAGACAGAACTACAACAGGCGAAACGAATGAATGCCGCCGCCAGCGCATTTTCAGGGGGGGAAAAGGCAATGGTAGAACCAATGAATGAACAAGCATATCAATTTAAGACGTGGCTAAATGTAATTTATGACCTTGTATGGAAAATCTGGATGTTTTTAATGGCCTAAAATTCGTATTATTAAAAGTATTTCATTTTTTTATAACTCCGCGGAAACCCTGCCAAACTGTTGCTATAAAATTAGATTCCTAGAATATCATTATATGCTTAAACATTAAGATTTGTACTCATGGAAGTTACTAAAGTACTCAAACCTTTCATTAGAAAAGGTGTGCCAATACTTTTGGCAATATAGTGTATATATATATATATATAAGCTCAGAATTGTTGAAGACTGCATCGGAGCAAGCGAGCGTGCATCTGAGGAGCGAAGGCGTACCGTTTGGTGCCCACTCTGTGGTTGGGTGCGATGTCGATGGTGTCGGTGGCGGAGTCGTGGCGCACGGCCAAACCCAGGTCTGCAATGCAGCTCGTGCCGTTCTTCTTCACCAAGATGTTCTTGGACTTCAGATCCCTGTGAGCGATAGCAGGCTTACCTGCAAACACACCACAGAGAGACGACAGAGTTCAGCTTCTCCATCGAGACACAGAACAAGCAGTGATTCTTCACACTGAAAAACTCCTTCAAAACACCAGTCAATGATTTTGAATCAGTCAGTTGCACCAAAACTCCACATGGAGGCGTCACAAAGGTAACCGCGTGAGTTGAGTGGGTTCATTTTAATTAGATTTAATTCACTGTTTTATATTAATGTACTGCTTTCATTATAAAAGTGACCCTGGAGCACAAAACCACGATTTATGCATCATCTGAAAGCTAATAATATTTCCATTGATGTATGGTTTGGACAATATTTGAAAATCTGAGGGTGCAAAAAAATCTAAATATTGAGAAAATCATCTTTAAAGTTGTTCAAATGAAGTTCACAGCAATGCATATTACTAATCAATAATTATTTTTGGATATATTTACGGTAGGTAATATCTTCATGGAACATGATCTTAAATATACTTGTGCTGCTTATGACTGCGTCTGTGCTCCATTATTTGAATATTAAATTAATGTCGAAAACATGTTATTACCATGGTATGTGTTTTAAAAAATATTCAAACTCTTCGAACCATTAGTGACACTTATGCAACTATTCATTCTATTGCATGGTACTGTATATACTGTAGTGACAGCATGGTAAAACAATCATCTGTACTCGAGTGTCTGCAGTGATTTCTGACATCGACAGCTCATGACACGACTGCCTGCATCATAATACATAATGCATGTGCACTCACTCGCACGCACACACACACACACACACACACACACACTCTCTCTCTCTCACACACACACACACACACACACACACACACACACACACACACACACACACACACACACACACCACACCACACACACACACACACACACACCACACTCTCTCTCACACACACACACACTCTCTCTCTCACACACACACACACACACACACACAAGCAGCAGCGTTTCATAAACACCTTCATTACTCCAGCTGACACAGACACACCTTCTCCATCGGCTGAGAAGCGGTTGCTAAGGTGCTCTGAGCATGTTGCTATGCACAATTTCATCAGGTGGTTGCTACGGTGTTGTGCATTGCTTTTAAATATTTACAATCCAAATGTAACCGCTTTGATTGTATAATTTGTTTATTTTTTGTAACTAAAACTTTCAAACATTTTTACATTCGATATTAATAAATTAATTAATCAAGGACACATTAAATTGATTAAAAGTGACAGTGTTTACAATGTAACAAATAAATGCTGTTCTTTTGAACTTTCTATTCATCTGTGAATCCTGAAAAATAAAATGTATCACAGTTTCTACATAAATATTAATATTTTCAACATTGATAATAATCAGAAATGTTTCTCGAGCAGCATATTATTATGATTTCTGAAGATCATGTGACACTGAAGACTGGAGTAATGATGCTGAAAATACAGAAATAAATGACAGTTTAACACATATTCACACAGAAAACTGATTTATATTATTATAATATTTCATGATTTTTATCAGCATTTTTGATCAATGCATTGGTGAGCAGAAGAGACTTAGAAACATTACACATCTTACAAACACCAAACTTGAGTGATTATTTCCCAAGTTCAACCAGATTGCTTGCAAAAAGTAATCACACTTTATGATTTCGATATTAATAATATCTGCAGCATGTGACTGCTGAATTTCACAACTCATGTTCAGGGTGTAAAAACAAGCAACAATAACCGTACACACCTCTATAATATACTTTCTCACATGTCTAGAAACGAAAGCTTTATTATAATTAATAACGAGTGGAATAGATCTGCAGAGCTTGATTGAGACACTCTCAATTACACACACACACACACACACACACTACTCTCTCTCTCTCTCCTCACACACACACACACACACACACACACAACTCTCTCTCACACACACACACACACACACACACACACACACACCACACACATCCATCACACTACTCTCTCTCTCTCTCTCACACACACACACACACACACTACATTACTACACTCACACACATCACACACACACACTCTCTCACACACACACGACACATCATAACACACATCACACACACATTTCATTATTATCAATGTACAAACAGCACGCTGCACAAGAACACTTCTTTCACAACAAGCCACTACGACACTCTCTACTCTCAGCACAATATCCAAGATCAGGACACATATCTCTCAAAATACATCAACATTTTCAAACATTATGTTTAATTATCTAAATGTATGAAAACAGCGTGTGAATGACTTTAGAACAGATCTGCATATTTGTATTTTAAATCATTACTCATTTTAGCATGACACATGATTTCAGAAATCATAAAAATGTCATAAAAAACATTTTGATTATTATAATGTTGAAAAATAGGTCGTACTGAATTAATTTTATGTAAATCATATATTGTTTTAAAATATAAATACTTTAGCATTTTAAAAAAACTGGTACGAAAAATATCAAGAGTGTGATAAATTATAAAACACTCATACAGCATATATTAATTAATTTAATATGTTTTGAAAAACTTGTGTTCAAAAGACTGAACGGTTGAATCTATATCTAAATCTATATATATATATATGACAACTAGAGTTTTGTATTTATAAATTCATAATAATAATACACAATTACTTGATAATTATGATTAATTTGATACAGTCGTGAAGGTCTACATGGCATCAATATATATAAAAAATAGTGCTTTTTTAATAATCTTTTAGAAGTTAAAATATAATGCATGCTACATAAAATTTGATTTTCATATACTGTTGATATAAAACTCATCACAATATTTATATTCTATAAATTCATCATATAAAACTAAACATATTTAATACAAAAATAACATTTTTATGGGTAA
>CM049836.1:860610-880610 GCA_027422435.1 Schizopygopsis pylzovi | reverse complement strand
GTGCATTTAAACATTAAATCATTTCACCTGTATTATTTATTCACCAATAAATAATGTCACCTGTAAATAGTATGTTTGTTTGCATAATAAAAAAAAAAAAAAAAAAAAAAAAATTATCGGCAAATCTGTTTTGAAAATGCCCGATATCGATAATCGGTAAAATGCTTAATATCGGCGCCGATAATCGGCCAGGCCGATAATCGGTCGACCCCTAATTATGACTGTATCTGAGCAGAAGGATGACTGGAGTGTGTCGTCTCAGTGGATCGAGCACAGCATAGCAGCGGCCTGCAAACATCTTCACAGCTCCATATCTCCAGAATGAAACACTACAGACAAAGATCTCTGATCCATCGCCCAGCGTCTGACTAGCAGCCTGAGCGGATCCTTGCACGGTTCACAGCCGTGTGTAAACACTGACTCAGTGTTTGCTCTCAATCTGCTGGAGGATGCCGGCACTCCGAAGACTGGGCTATTTTGGGAAGAGTGAGCAAACTGAGATGGGCGCTGCCCTGAGGCGGAACCGGACAATGATTCACACAACCAAAACAAAACCTGCAGCCAAACTCAACCAGGGATTGACTGAATGTGCAGCGAGTATTACTCCAGCGCAGTACAGCTCCAGAGTATTACTCCAGCACATTACTGCTCCAGAGTATTACTCCAGCGCATTACTGCTCCAGAGTATTACTCCAGCGCATCACTACTCCAGAGTATTACTCCAGCGCATTACTGCTCCAGAGTATTACTGCTCCAGAGTATTACTCCAGCGCATTACTGCTCCAGAGTATTACTCCAACGCATTACTGCTCCAGAGTATTACTCCAGCGCATTACTGCTCCAGAGTATTACTCCAGCGCATTACTGCTCCAGAGTATTACTGCTCCAGAGTATACGTCAGCACATTACTGCTCCAGAGTATTACTCCAGCGCATTACTGCTCCAGAGTATTACTCCAGCGCATCACTGCTCCAGAGTATTACTCCAGCACATTACTGCTCCAGAGTATTACTCCAGCACATTACTGCTCCAGAGTATTACGCCAGCACATTACTGCTCCAGAGTATTACTCCAGCACATTACTGCTCCAGAGTATTACGCCAGCACATTACTGCTCCAGAATATTACTCCAGCGCATCACTGCTCCAGAGTATTACTCCAGCGCATTACTGCTCCAGAGTATTACTCCAGCACATTACTGCTCCAGAGTATTACTCCAGCACATTACTGCTCCAGAGTATTACTCCAGCACATCACTGCTCCAGCACATTACTGCTCCAGAGTATTACTCCAGCGCATCACTGCTCCAGAGTATTACTCCAGCACATTACTGCTCCAGAGTATTACTCCAGCACATTACTGCTCCAGAGTATTACGTCAGCACATTACTGCTCCAGAGTATTACTTCAGCACATTACTGCTCCAGAGTATTACGCCAGCACATTACTGCTCCAGAATATTACTCCAGCGCATCACTGCTCCAGAGTATTACTCCAGCGCATTACTGCTCCAGAGTATTACTCCAGCGCATTACTGCTCCAGAGTATTACTCCAGCACATTACTGCTCCAGAGTATTACGCCAGCGCATCACTGCTCCAGAGTATTACTCCAGCGCATTACTGCTCCAGAGTATTACTCCAGCACATTACTGCTCGAGAGTATTACGCCAGCACATTACTGCTCCAGCGCATTACTGCTCCAGAGTATTACTTCAGCACATTACTGCTCCAAAGTATTACTGCTCCAGCACATTACTGCTCCAGCACATCACTGCTTCAGAGTATTACTGCTCCAGCACATCACTGCTTCAGAGTATTACTGCTCCAGCACATCACTGCTTCAGAGTATTACTGCTTTAGCACATTACTGCTCCAGCACAACACTGCTTCAGAGTATTACTGCTGCAGCACATCACTGCTTCAGAGTATTACTCCAGCACATTACTGCTTCAGAGTATTACTGCTCCAGCACATTACTGCTCCAGAGTATTACTCCAGCACATTACTGCTCCAGCACATCACTGCTCCAGAGTATTACTCCAGCACATTACTGCTTCAGCACATCACTGCTTCAGAGTATTACTCCAGCACATTACTGCTTCAGAGTATTACTGCTCCAGCACATCACTGCTTCAGAGTATTACTGCTCCAGCACATTACTGCTCCAGAGTATTACTGCTCCAGAACATTACTGCTCCAGAGTAGTACAGCTCCAGCACATTACTGCTCCAGCACACCACTGCTTCAGAGTAGAGATAGACCGATATGGGTTTTTCTATAGCCGATGCCGATGTTTAGAGGTCAGGGTCAGCCGATGGCCGATATGTGCTCCCGATTTTTTTGGCCAATTTTTAGGGCCGATATCTTTACATTTTCCCCTTCGTTTGCATGCTAAAATATCACACTAATAATAAGTGGATGCACAACATTTCTAAACTTACCATCATTTATTGAACACTGACTTCAACCATCTCTCAAATCTTAATTTTGTGCACTGCACAGTATTCAAATTAAATATTTATCCAAGCAAATCAATAAACCGACCAAGTATTAAATATATAAAATAGGTAATATAAAAAAAAACTTTCAATCATTTACATAAAAGTTTTAGAGCATTTATAAAGCAGAATTTGTCTAAGTTTGTTGGAACATAAATGTAAACTTAAATATACATTTAAATAAAATAAATACAACTTTATAAATACAAATCAATTAAACTGAAAAATATAAAAAATACATAATAATAGTGCTGCAAACACACTAGCAACCAGCAACATTAGTGTTTGGTATAAATGACACAGAACATCTAAAGTGCTTTCTAACTTTCTGCAACTTTCTGCATTTTTATATAAAACACAGTCCTCAAGCAACCAACTGTGAATGCACTTGACTTAGCAGCATCAAAAATCTATTTTAGTGCAAATAACATGGCAGCAAACCCCTCATTTTTGAGTGAAGGAAATTATGTAAACATTACAGAACAATATAAAGGAATGTGCTTTAATTTTAACTCAAGTGCAGTCCCTGAGTCTTCCTCACTTTTCCTATCTTTCACTGAAAGTTCTCAGTCCTCCCAGTTTAAGAACGGCAGGAAACACAATTGTTCTGCACGTTCTTTATCAGCTGTATACGTTAACTTAATACATAACCGACTGTGTTTACCAGAATACTTGCCAAAACGGGTATTTTAACAACTTTGTGTATGTATCCGTCCGTTGAGACGTTATCTGAATCGCCCCTCTCTCACACTCTCTCTCTCTGCACGCGCGCGCTAAGTGTGTGCGACAGCGGCTGAGCACGAGTCCCGAAACACGTGCAAATGATACACTTCACTCTATGGTGGTTAAACTTATCAGTTAATCCGTGAATCACATGCGTGGGGACTGGTCCGTACGGATCACGGATCATCTACGATCCGTTGCACCCCTAACCAAAACCATTCACTGGGTTGTTTTTGTTGTTAACAGATTGGACAGTGTAAAACCCTTAGTGATTTCTGACATGCTTGACGGTTAACGTTAGACAGGTTTAATGAGGATAATAACCGTGCGATGTATATATATAGTCGTTGGTCGGAATACGTCACTTTATTAGGCTGATGTCCATTTTAATTTGCATTACACAGTTGATGGAAACACACGCACATGCGCAATGCATATTCTTGAGCTGAATTTTCATTAATGCAAATAAGTTGGATGGAAACCCGGCTATTGTCTGCATCAAACCATGCTTCCGAACAAATGTCACACACCGTTCTGGGCTGTGTCTCCGAGCACGGTGCTGTCCGTGAGCGGGGCGGAGTAACGTAGCCCTGCAGTATTTGTGAGAGATGTCGCCTTCTCCACCCACGCACAGAGCGAAATTCTCCGACTGCGATACAGGAAAAATAAAACCAGAAAAAAAAAAAAAAAAATTTAAAAAAATAAAATATGTTAGCAAGCATGCTGCTGATAGTTTTCGACTACAGTCCTTAAAGTTAACTGCAAGTAAGCGAACCTACAACCAGCTGTAACATTATGCCAGTTCCCGACGGTTCTGTGCTATTCGTTTTTTCTTTCACTGAGTGAAGCAACACTTCATAGTTTACTAGTAATATATAGTAAATGTATGGCCATAGGACTTTGAAATATCAGAATGTAAGCCTTGCCTTTATCTCCCAGGACTGTTGAATCTTCCAAAAGTTTTGGCTTGGGGTCCTTCACATGCAGCAGCGCACGTTCCACCGCACCAATAACACGGGGCTGCCCGCAGACGTGCCTGACTTTAAATCGGCGCTTCAAAACACGGATATCGGCCGATGCCGATATATAAAAAAATGACAAATATCGGTCGACCTCTACTTCAGAGTATTATGTATTTGACGTATTTGGTGATGTATTTGGGCCACATCATGTTGGGTGGTGGTTGAGGAGAGAGCTGGCTTTTATTGCATGTTTACTATAACAGCCGCCAAGGTTAGATCATAAAGTTACCAAAGTTTCTTTATGTAAAAGCAGTATAGTGACTGAGTTCATCAGAACACTCTGTTTTGATTACATACAACAATGACGCATGTTAAAGGCGTGTAGAAAAGTATAATTCATATTTTAAACTGGTTTGATTACTGAAAATTTCAGCATGTTTTTATTTTCTATTGTGGAATAACCTCTCATATGTCTAAACATCAAGAACATTTTGACTATATTTCATGAGCCCTTTAAAGACGCCTGATGAAATGAGAGGAATACTCTACGTAACGGAATAAAACAGATAATTTCATTACGCCGTTTTGAGTCACTCAACTCAATAATGCTTTCAATAAACCCAATTAAATCTGATTATGACCACATAAGCCGTTTATAAATGCATGGGGGCGACTCAAATGTCTGCAGTATTTCAGTCTCAGACATCAAAAGCATTGGAAGCGGTGTCATCGAACGCCAAACACAAAGCAAGACAACAAAAACTCAACACAATGACTACTGATTTCGAGAATCAATGGCAATTGGATTTCACATCTTTGGAGCCTTTGGCTTCAACCTCTAATGCAGTAATTGAATGATCGGCATTGAAAGCCAATGTCTTTCTCGTCAGAAAGCTCGGTGTAATCCAAGCACACAGCTGAGAGTTCAATGAATCGGTGTGCGGTTTGGTTTGTTCACCATCCCTTTAGTTCTTTGGAGGATCGATTGAAGAGCGTGTCGAGTTTTCAGAGCCAAGATAATTAATCTTCATCTGGATGTGAATTGGTAAAGTGGTTGGGTGGGTTGGTTAGCATTCCCAACAACAAATCCCACTCGATTAGGCTCAAAAACAGAATCTGAGCCAAGACTCGGGAAAAAGACCCAATGTGAATGTCAGAATCAAACAGCACTCATTTTACATCCATAATAGGGCATGCTTCATTAAACTGGATAGTTTCATTTTTGCACACTGTAGGGCCCAATGAAAACAGTTTTATTTTTTCTAAATTCCATTTTTCCCTGTTTACATTTTTCTAGACTACGACCAAACACACTCACTACACATTTTTGAGAATCGGAATATCAGATAGTTGATGACATGGTAAGCAAGTTTGTGAATATTTTGAAATAAAAAATGAAATTAAGGCGATGTGAAATACAGTGTTATTTTGGCTGCGGTTTGTTACGTGACAAATATGACGCGTCGCCATGGAAACATTAATTGATTGTTATAAAATAACAGTCTCATTGAAACAAAGAATTATGATATGATTTTTGAATTTCCATTAAAGTTATCCTGGAACACAGCTGCACTTTTATTTTCTATTTTTTAACTTTCTGTTAATTTTATGTATCGTTTGTATTTTAGATACAACTTAATGCTTCTGATACTACTTTGTTAGTTCAATAATTGGAAACCGTTTAAAATGTGGGGCATTTCATTAGCATTGTGTTGGGGCGATTTGGTCAGGTAGGGGCTTGAAGCGGTCCCCTTGTCTAAAGAAGGCAATGACCAAAAAAGTTTGAGAACCACTGGCTTTGAGCAATCACGGCCCAATCGCTCATCTGATCTTTGGAGCCTTCACGAGCTTCAACCATCAATGCGGAAACTGAAGGCAGTCTCACATTGAAGAGCCACTTTCTAACAGAAGCTGCCTCAGTGATCAACGCATCAGTTGTGTTCAAATGGTAAAGCAGCAGCAGACGTTGCTGAAGTTGCAAACCACCTCAATTTATCTTTGATGATCCGATGAGATGCGGAGATTCGGGCGGAATCGTGAATGCAGTCATCTGATGGAATTTACAAGTGGTGGGTGGGAAGTCACGGAATGTGTCGAAGTTTGGATGAATTAATCAAAAACAGGTCAGTGACACTTAAATCGACTCGCGAAAAGACCCTAGTATCTAAATAAATCATTAAGCCGCAAATACACCTATTTAAAGGATGCTTCCTAATGGTTGTTTCATTGTTAATGAATGACAGGGCCTAAGTTTTATTTACTGCACACATAACATTCCTTTTCCGCGTGCTGCTCGGGTTTTCTATCCGTTTTACGTCTCACTAAATGATTACATAAAAACATGAACAACATCCAAGAACTGCTTTAGAGTCACTTCATGAAATTTGACCGTTTCATTTGGGTAATTCGATTGTCATATCATATATACATAGGCTTACAGAAACTTAAAAGGTTACCTCATGTTAGCACGTCTAAATTATAAGTTCGTTAGCCGAAACTATATTACTGTATTCTTAATATAACTGAAATTAATTATTACAACTTTTGTTGAGAATAATCACACAATACGTTAAATACGTTTACTTTAAGTCCTTTTTAAATGTTTACAGAATGCTTCTGGGTGATCCCAATAAACAATATGTAACCCTCAATGTGATTAATATTACTTTATTTGATGTTGTTGTTTACTGTTTTCAGAATAATAGACTATGTTTAAAAGTGTTCCATGAACTTATTTTCGTCAGAGCTCTTGTTATGGTAATTCGGCATTCATGTTAATATTGCATCATAAGACGTATATCGTTCAAAATAATCTGTTATCGGTCCACTCGCTGTAACTGAGCGGTATCGGTATCGGCCGGAATAACACATCTCGGTATTCTAGCTTATGATACACACACTACTAGGCACACACCAAGCACAGACTCACCTCTCACACACATACTCTCTCACACACCTATCTTTCTCTCACACACACACTCTCTCTCAGGCTCCACACACAATTCACACACTCCGCTCATACTATAACACATTGTCTGTCAACAACAAACCGCTGTTATGACATAGACTGATATTTGAAGCAACTATTGACATTCTAAAGCACTGCAAATTTCACTTTTACATGTTGTTTAAAGTGTTGCATCTCCTCAAATCATAAACACCGTCTCAGATCACGCAGGCCCCTCCCACGATTGCTGATTGACAGTGGTATTTTACCTTGTACCAGCTCATAGACCTGTCTTTAAAGTGAACACTGTGAGTCCAGCCAAGACTAGCAGCGTGCACAGACTCCAAACATCACAAACGAAGCACTCCAGAGCCAGATGGAGTGATTTAACAGAGGAACGCGGGCTTGGCATCAAGTGGGTTCTTCATCAAAGAAAGCTCTCCGTGTTCACTTTCCTTCCACGTGCATCGGAATTAATTACAGCGTGTTTCCTAGCAACCCCGATCCCTGCACGAGCGTCACACACTACGCACCCTTCTACGCACACTTCCCCCTTCAGTCTGGTCCAGCAGTCATTTCCATAGGTCAGCGCTCGCCCCTGACCCCTATACGCCTATTATTACCAGGCTTTTGTCCTCCACAGATGTGGGTTTGGGTGTGAGGGTCTCAGATGGACCCCGTCGACCTCCATACCCCCCACCCCCCTAAAAAGCCTTCTGCTATTCGCGTCTTTGTCTGAACATAATAAAGAATAGCACTCAGACGGCTCTCCCATATGCGTTCATTCACACCCAAATCGCACAAAAACGCTTGCATTTTATAGTAGGTTCACATGGAGTTAGAGAGGTATTAGCAGACAGTATTAGTTAATTATCAAACATATGCAAAGCTGTGCAATACATATTTCTGAACAATTAGTGGCAGCACACAGCCAAACAAAAACTCTAATTGAGCTTATTCGTTCATCTAACGCAGTGACGTCAGAGAGGAACTAACAGAACTCAATGGCTACCGTCAACTGTGTGGTTCCCAGCATTCTTCCAAATATCTTATTTTATGTTCAACAGGTGAAGAAATGACATTAGAGTGAGTAAATATTATATTTATATTTATAAATATATAAATATAACTATTTTATAAATGCATTAAATTGAATGCATCCTTGATGAATGAATATGTATTTTCTAATGTCTAATTTCAGCATTTCCAGAAGAGTAATTTTTAAAGAGGTTTGCAATGACTAAAAGCTGATTTCTGTAAACTGTTGTGTTTGCATGCATCACATAATGTTCATATGTTGACCGTGCAAGCTGCAGAAACGCTTGATTTATGTGCTTTGACTGAGCCCATTAATCATGCCACTATCTCCCATTGCATCCAAACTAGTGCTGGGCGGTATACCAGTTCATACCGAATACCGGTGTTTATTTTTCTTACGATATGAATTTTTTAAATACCGCAATACCGGTGTCATTTAAATAACGTTTGAAACGCGACACTGTTAGAGAGGGGTCTCTTTTCACTATTGCATTTTGGTGAGGATACAGCTGTATGTGTTACTAAGCGTGAACGTTCAGAAACTGAAGCACTAGTAGAATGTGATGAGAGAGAAGAAGTCATCCACAATATCCACATTGACCGCCACAAATATCCACCATCCGCTGCATAAGCTCCCGCGTCTCTCACAAACAAAAGTTCTCCGTCGATACGACGGATTCCCGTCAATTGCAGGGTTCCCGCCTTCTTAAATTCACTTTTCATCATTTTAAGACCGTAAATACGCTTACATGTCTCAAATAGTGTTATAAATGTCTTGATTTCAGCTTGAATAGGTCTTAAATGAAGGAAAGACGAGGTGCATTCAGTCTGCTGAGGGGGATGTGATCAAAGCCTGGAGTGGATTAAAGCACGTTCCTCTCTCCACTCTAAGCGTTCTGTAATCACTCCGCTCTGGATCCACTCCGGGTTTTACATTCCCGCTCACGGAGAAACTGCTCCGTGTTCACTCCGTTTAAACGTTATCGGGGATTACTGAGGGGAAAGAAACATGTAGGAATCATGTAGCACACTGTTGTTGTTCTGCGGAACACCAAAAATCTAACAACATAGTAACGCCACTCGCATCATTCACAGTCGGGTTCTTAGCAGAGAACAGCAAGCAGAACTTGAATTTCGGTGTGGGATTGCGGCTATTAATAATAATTATACTCATTCCCACAGGTTCCGACAGAATGCATCACATTTGCACGTGCTTTTGATTCTTGAGCTCACTCATGCGCTCTTAATTTCTGTGCGCCCACAGATCGCGATCAGGAGACAGCTTTTAATAATTATAAGGGGAGTTTGCAAATGTGATATATTGATTTAATACAAAAGATCAATAAACAAGTACTGCATGATTTTGTTCTATTTCATCAACGAAAATAGTTCAAAATAAAGTAACAGCTGAGCCGTTGTGCATCACTAAAAGCAAATGTATATTTAAATATTAATGTCCACATGAATCTTTGAATGTAATTGCACTCATGCCACCTCTGAGCCTCATTAAACATCTGAAAATGTACGTACAAGCCACTTTTGTGTTCTTCTGTGCCAAATTATACAAATTATTTTTTTATTAATACTAATTTCATGATTGGTAACTTATTTGTCCTATTGTACTTATTATATTGTTTTAAATATACATTTGAAAAAGTTATAAACATACATTTTTTAATTTGAAGTAGATGAAAATTATGCCATTGCAAAGGTAAAAATAAAATACCCCTGTAAGTCACTTTAAGGAATCAAACGTCACCTCGTATTAGGAATAGGGCTGTGCGATTAATCGAAATCGAAATAAAATCGCGATTTGAGATTGCGCGATTTCTAAATCGCTTTATAGCTCGATTTTTTTCTGCGCCCCCGCCCCAACCTCATGCAGTATGCTATCCGAACCAATCAGAATGCAGCAGAACAGAACAGACCGGGCATACAGACAGATAGTGTGCTAAAGAAACAGGGAAGATGAGTTCAGAACAGGATAAGGACTTGGTGGCCAAAAAAATGCATGTTGCATGCAGAGCACACAGCGGGGAGTAGCGATCATATTTCCTTCAGAGCAGAGAGCGTCTTTCTGAAGATCCCGCTCCGCTCGCTCAATACACTCAGCGCTGCTCGCTCAGCCCAAAATCCCCCTTTGGTAATTTGTTAATTCCAGAATCTGTGGAATAGGCTAAGCAATGTTTGTCTAAGCTAATGTTTCTAAAAGCAAATTCTAAAATCCTGTGAAGATTGACACGTTTTAATGGACCGCATTTCCCGCAGTTTTGGTCTATTTTTTATTTTAGAAAGTGTTTCTTTTATTTACGCCACGAAATAATTATTTGTCAAGTGCATTTCATCTTGTGTGTGCTTTCATGGGCCTGATAAGTATTTTGTGAAATTCTATATCTGCTTTTCATCTTGTGTGCGTGTTTTGAATATGAAGCGTTGTTTTAATGGAAACGTATACTTTTTCAGTTATTTAATTTTTTACGCAAATGTTCCAAGTGGCTTCAAAACAAGACACGTTTTTAAATTAAGATTTTAAATGTTATACATTTAAATTAGGGATGTTCATTTCGGTAATTTTTCCTAACCGTTAACCGACAAATAGAACTGAATTAAATTAAAAAGAATAAGTGTCTGTGACCCGTTAAAAATACTAGCATCTGTTTTTCGGGGATTAATTTCACATGCGCAAAAAGCAGCAAACATGAGGATTCACCAGATCATATCATATTACATCACACACCTGCAGCACTTCTACAAGCGGAGAAAAACTTAATTCACCTACATGCTGGGTTCAGCCTTTTGGGTCATTTTTTGGGGTTATTTGTTCAGTGTTTGGGTAGTTTGTGTACATTTTATTATATTTATAAAATTGTTTCTGTCAGTATTTTGTTTAAATCTATGCAGAGCAACATTCGCGGTGTGAATCAATAAACGAACGTCACTCGCGTCTGTCTTATTGCTTGATAAAGAGTCTGATGCTTTGCATAAAATAAACGATTATATTTATAAAGATACAGAACACAAATACTTTGGATGTTAAAACATGTCCTCAGAGCTGTTGACTGTTTGTTGTTGAGCAGGTAATGAAGGCAATCGCAGTTGATTTCGTCCACGAGTGAAGCGCAGAGCGGCGGTCTGATCCGTGATCGTTCCCGCCGAACACGACTCCAGCTCGGTGCGAGAGCCAGCGCCATTACGGTGGGAACAGAATTACAGAGCGGTCGATTTACTCGTGAATTACATCGGTTTAATGTTTAATCTTTACTTCTAATGTTTGTTAAACGAGATTAAATAGGCAATGTGTAGGCTTATAGCTTATAAAAACAAGCAAATTAGAAATAAAGGAAGTTATCACGTCTGGAGTATTTTACAGAAGTTTAGAGGATTTAAGTTAATCTGTAAATATTATTTCATGCATAAAGTAAAAAAAAAGAAAAAAAAGCGAATATTATAATAGAAACGAATAAAGCCATTAGCTGAGTTAAATCATCCATTAATGATGGGTTAAATAAACAATCAAATTTACTGGGTAAAATTAACCCCAAATGTACTCTTTTACCCAGCACAGATTGGTTTGTTTTGAACCCAGTGTTTTTAGAGTATGCAGAGTTTGTTCATTATTGTGCTGCGCGAAATTAAAGCAGACGGCAGAAAGATGCATTCTATTATTTTTCTTATTTTACAAAAAAGCAAAGATAATTTTTTTTATTGTTTATGTACACAAATAAAAGCAGACCTTTTACAATTCCGATTATCTTCATGACCAAGAAGAGTTGCTTCCACTGTTGGAAGAGGAATAAATCCAGTGATTGCTTCAGCGCCGCATGCGCTCATTTAAGCATTCTACCTTCACAATGCAGCCTGTTCATTATCATTATAAAAACAACCGGTCAAACATATGGACAAACACACTGCTCTGTTTAAATATGTAGTCAAATCTGTGCTGTTTAGCGTTATCACCGTACCGGCGTGAAGTTATGCAAAACATTTTGTTTTATGTGGATATTGTAAGGGTAAATAAATAAAAGGTAAATAATATTTTGGCATTTAAATACCGCGAATACAGGAACATTTGATTTTGTGTTGAAGGAGAGACCCAACATTGGTTTCAGTTTTGTTTTAGCCTAAAATAATTAGTTTTGGTTTGTCGTTATAGCTTCTTATTTTTAATTCTTGTTATTTTCTAGCCTACTGTTAATTGTAAGGATTTGTTGTGGAGTGAGGGGAACTAAAATAGCCTAGCTATGTTTACAGTGTTTATTATAATGTTTGTAATTCGCGTTGGCCTTTTTCTGAATGAAATAATAAAATGCGACTTATAGGCGACTTGTTTTTCTCTCTCTCGCTCTCTCTAAAAAACATGTTTTTTATTATTTTAACCATGCAGCAAACCTTTTAAAATATTTTGATAAATTACTAAAAATAAATAAATAAGTGAATTTAAAACGTTTAACTGATTGTATGGGTCAAAATTATTATCGGTTGGTTAAAGGTTAATTAACATCCCTAATTTAAATGAACTATTTCACTCTGAAACATAACCTTTTCTTATCGGACTACTGCTTTAATTGAGACATTTATTCAAAGTAATGTCACTATAAACAGGAAAAAATAAATATGCCTAACGTTACTGGAAACATTTAATGTGAGCGCGTGATTTGAGCGGGATTCGGTTTACCGGTGAGCGTGAGCGGAACATTAGCGGAGCGTTTGTTTTGACCGTGAACGACTGAGCGGAGCGCACACACACACAGAGCGGAATACTGAACCGCACCGCTTCGCTCACATGCTCGGTTGCATCTTGTTTTGTTGGATTTGATTACTCACATATACATATATTATATATATATATATATATATATATATATATATATATATATATATGTATTTTGCCATTTGTCTGTTCTAGAGACATGTTACAACTTTTTGGGAAAGGTCTAATTGGTTTCCTTTGGAAATATGTTTCAAATTCACACAATGCATTTATAACTGTAAAGGTCAAGGTTTCTTTATTTGTCACATGATAAATTATACAGGGTATAATCAAAAGTGAAATGTAGATCAAATCAGGTCCGCTCAGTGGACAGTGCAAAGAATAAAAATGATATAAAAGTAACACCACACAAGAGCATATATATATATATATATATATATATATATATGTAAAAAAAAGAAATAAAGAGTAAAATGTGTAATAGAATAAAGAAAAGTGCAAAACAAGATGTGCAAGACAAGTAAGATATGCAAAAACAAGTAAGATGTGCAAAAACAAGATGTGTAAGATAAAGCATGTCTGTTTGTGTCAAAATCGTGATTAAAATCGAAATCGAAAAAAAAATCAAAAAATCGTGATATATATTTTTTGTCCATATCGCACAGCCCTAATTAGGAAGGCTAATTTTTTCATCAGAATTTTTTTTTATTGATCAGAAGGTACTCCTAAATGTTTTTAATTAGGAGGACAAGCACTCCTAATTACAAGAAGAAAAGCACCGCTCTTAAACTGTGATTGTGACTGTAGCCGTATGGCTGTGGAATGGGGTTTGGCCAAGGAAATATTTTCAGTCAAAATATTTTTTTTTGCTTTAACCCCTGTATTTAGTGTGGACTTTTTCTGCAATATTCACTCATCATGACACTAAAATATGGCATTCTAACTGCAGTTTTTCCTCAGTCAGTAGAAAATGTGGTTAACACCCGGTCATCCATGGGAAAAAAAAATACCGTCATATACCGTGAAACCGGTATAATTTAGAAAAATACCGTGATATAAATTTTTGGTCATACCACCCAGCTCTAATCCAAACCACAAATCCCACAGTCTGACCATCCGTATAACAACACGCTGTAACGTGATACAGGTAGGGCAGGCCGATCGAACACGGAGGCTGAGAGCGCTGAAGCAAACGTGAGGTAATGACTTGAGATGGCTGAAACGCGGGAACCCAAGCAGGGCACTTAACCCAAATTACTTCAGTAAATACAGACCACAAATGGACCACATGAGAGCAGCTCTTCATAATGGTGTCAGTAGTGCAACGCTTCAATTAATCAAAAGTCTGTAAGGTTAATTTCTCATTGGTAGTGTAAAAACACTTTGTAGCCTGTCAGAAACAGCTAGTTTCAGAGCAAACCGTATTGTGTGATTCTCCTTTAAAAGTTAATGAGCTCTGCTGACTCCGCCCCCTCTCTTCCGAGCACGCTCAACTGTTAACTTTAACCGCATTCATCTGAAACTCGCTAATTAGCACATTATTAGGAAAGGCGATTTAAAACCTTGTACTCGCTTCTTCTGTAGATGAAGCCGGATCACGAATGATTCGCGTGAACATAGACGTATTTAGGTAGATCGAGGGCGCTTTCCCAAACGTAATCCTCGTCAGTGGCTCAGATGACGACTGCTATGTTCGTTATTACATCCAACAACAAAACACCTCGGAGTGATTCTTGTCTACATCTGCTCCGGCGGTGAAACGACTGATGGAAGGGTCTAAGGTGAGACAGCAGTGCAGTCTGTGCTGAAACGCTCCTGTCAATCAAACGATAGTGGGCGGGGCCTCTGTCCGTGTGACATCACATTTGAGATAGAGATAAATATTTTAGTAGATAAAAAACACTGGGTGGATTTTCATCATTATGGGGTGGTTGCATACACACACACACTGCATTTCAAACTAGCATCATATGACCCCTTTAATAAAGCCTCTGGTATCAGTTTGAGACGAGCTCTTCAGAAGAAGCAAATGTGCCTGTTATTAACTACGAATAATGCCAAATTCACCTCTCAGAGACAGAGAAAAAGAGCTAAACTGCTTCACTGTGAAGCACTCACATTGGAAGTAGAAATGGGTATCGTTCAGAAACTGTTCATATCAATACCAGCTCTTGAATAGGGTTGCAAAATGCTGAACAATTTCCAGTAAATTGCGGAAACTTTCCAGGATTATTTGAAACTTTCCGGGGTTTTTGTAAACTTTCCAGAATTTATTTAAACTTTCCGGAATTTTTTTAAACTTTCCTGGAATTTAGTAAACTTTTCCAGGATTTTAGTAAACTTTCTGGGGTTTTAGTAAACTTTCCAGGATTTTTGTAAACTTTCCAGGATTTTTGTAAACTTTCCAGGATTTTTGTAAACTTTCTGGGGTTTTAGTAAACTTTCTGGGATTTTAGTAAACTTAACAGGATTTTTGTAAACTTTCTGGGATTTTTGTAAACTTTCCGGGATTTTAGTAAACTTTCTGGGATTTTTGTAAACTTTCCGGGAAATTAGGAAGCTTACCGGGAATTTACCGGAATCTTCCACGATCTCTGCTCATGAGGTTATAACATATTTCAGAAACATAACATGGCCAAAACACACATCAGAAGTTATTACAAACACTCGATGGTGGTTTAAAGTAGGGGTCGACCGATTATCGGCCTGGCCGATTATCGGCGCCGATATTAAGCATTTTACCGATTATCGATATCGGCCATTTTAAAAACAGATTTGCCGATAATTTTTTTTTTTTTTTTTTTTTTTTTTTTTATGCAAACAAACATATTCTTTACAGGTGACATTATTTATTGGTGAATAAATAATACAGGTGAAACTATGTAATGTTTAAATGCACTATTTGGCTCGATGCAGCCTGTCTGAGCTCAACACTGTGAGAGTGAGGCGATCTCTCAATCTCTGAGAGCAATCTCCGCCCACCGCTCATCTGATATGTAGAGAGTCACGAGTCCGACCAATCAACGCGGAAAACTGAAGGCAGTCTCACACCGAGAGCACATGCTAACTGGAGCTGCGTCAGTGATCACGCATCAGTTGTCTCTCAAAGGTAAAGCAGCAGCAGACGTTAATGAAGTTGCAAAACACCTCAATATAACCTATGATGTCCGCGATGCGGAAAATGCGGGCGGAATCGCGGAATGCAGTCATATAATGGAATTTACCGTATAACGCGGAATGTCACGGAATGTGTTGAAGTTTGGATGAATTAATCAAAAGTAGGTCAGTACACTTAAATCGACTCGCGCTATGGACTAGTATCTATAAATATTAAGCCGCAAAAACACTTTAAATATGAATCCTGCATGTTCTGCATCTCTGTTAATGAATGACACAGATGTGCGGTTTCATTTAACGTTACTGCACACATAACGTTACATACTCGAGCGCGTGCTGCTCGCGGTGTTTTCAGCATCTGCCGTCTCACTAAATGAGGACATAAATACATGAACAACATCCCCAGAACTGCTCGCAGAGTCACTTGAAGAGCATTTGACCGTTTCATTTGAGTAAAACGATCATCATATCATATATACAAAGGCTACAGAAACTTAAAAGGTCCTCATGGCAACCTGTCAAAATATAAGTTCGGTTTAGCCGAATATATTACTGTATACGTAATACAACTACAACAATTATTACAACTTTTGTTGAGAATAATAACACAATACGCTAAATACGTTTACTTTAAGTTCTACAAAATGTTTACAGAATGCTTCTGGGTGATCTCTGTACTTATGTTATTATTAAAAGTATTAATATTACTGTTTATTTAATGTAGTTGTTATTAACAGTTTTCAGAATTAAAGACATGTTTAAAAGCATTTAAAGAACGTTTTTTTTTGTCAGAGCTCTTGTTATTATTAATTTTGGCATTCATTTTCATTTTTACACCAGACACGTATATCGGTTCAAAATATCGGTTATCGGTCTACTTGATCTGTAATAATCGGTATCGGTATCGGCCCTGAAAAACACATATCGGTCGACCCCTAGTTTAAAGTAAGTTGAGTAAACACAGAATATAAATCTTATTTATTGTCTTATGTAGCATGATGCTACAAGTATGCATGAATGTTCACGTAACGCTAGCTTTCGGTTGTGTAGTATGAACGGACATCTGCATATGATCAGAATTGCCCCGCTATTTCACCTCAACGCTGCACTTCACACACACGCACAAATGAGGATTTAAGGCCAAAGTATATTTCGGCCGTCTGCGCACCGTCCGCATTACGTCATTTTCACCATAAAGAGGGCTTGCGGACAGCCGCACACCCCGTCCGAGTGCTAGGGTTGGGTACCGATACCCGGTACCAATAAGGCAACAGTACCTATGTAACCGGTATGTACTAGAACCGAATTAGAACACAGATTTCGGTGCCATGCCTGAGCGATCGGTTGAAATATTCGTCCTTTGTTTCTTCGAAACAGACGTAAAAAGCATAATCACCGGCAACGCACGTGAAAAATAATTTCCCTTAAAACTTTGTAACAACGCGAGTGTGCTGTTTTCACATACCGACTTAAAAGCACAACTCAGGGAATGAGAGCATCCGAGGAGCGCGTGAATGCAGTGATTACACTCGCTCTGACGACCTTCCATTAACAAGCTACGCTGCTATTACTCCATAGGCTACTAATACATCGATTAGCAATGGATTATAAATATACTTAATTATGATGAAAATACCAGAGACGGCTTGAATAACACCGATAATCTATACATAGTCGTAGTCATGTGTTTCTTGTATTTATTTTATCATTCACAACGTTTATATCTTCTGTTTACTTCTCCATATCCCTGCTTCTGTGACTGGATCTGTGCGAGGGCCCCCTCTAGTGTCCAGTATGAAAGAAAAACACATCACCCCCCGGTTTCACAGACAAGGCTTGAACCCAGTCCTAGACTAAAATATAACTCTGAGCTGTTTTAACTGAAATAAACTTGCACTGACTGATCCTAAAATATATCAGTGCCTTTGTTTTGTCTCGAGATGTACCCCAGTATTTTTTTTCTAAGCATGTTTATAAAAATTACTTAAATGTCCTAATTACACTATGATGTAATCCTGGTTTAGTCTAAGCCCTGTCTGTGAAACCGAGCCCATGTGTTTAGTGCTAATGGCCAATCCAATTATTAATTGGTAATATTTTTTAAATATATAAATATGTATCAGTTCAGGCATCATTTAGGCACTGGTACCTTTTTAAAAGTATCGTTTAGGCAACAGTACCCAACCCTACCGAGTGCAGGCAAGTTTTTGAGACCGCGCAGACGGTCCGTCCGCACTCTTATACTGCGGCTGAGTATACTTTGAAAGCTGTGCAGTTTTTCCAGGATGTTTGAAAGTGTATAATTTTGGTTATTGGTACTTCCAGACTCTCTCTCTCTCTCATGCGCACACGGTTTAAAATAACCAAATATTTATGAAATAGCCTATGACGAGTACAGAGAGTCTCTCTCTTGCCCCCCGTGCACGATAATATCATGTATCGGAGATCTCATAGGCTGGCGATATGACGATATGAAAAATGACCATATGGCCCAACACTATCCCGCACTACTCTCCATTGGAAAGGAATGACTTCTGGTCTGTTGCTTGTCGGGGATAGTTGAAAGCCGGCTTGAAACACAGCGGAAAAGCCAATATGACGAGGATATTGCATTTTAAAACAAAAACACACCAGTGTAAATGTATCCTTATATCTACGGGGGCTGGGATGCAGTGAAATTTGTAGAAACTAATACAAATATATATATATATATAAATATTTTTGTAATTTACAATAAAACTAAGTTGCATCTTAAAAAATATGATTGTTTAATTAAATATACACCGAAACAATTTACAGCACTTTCAGATATGATTTTCTTTAATCAAAAACATACAGGTTTTTGTCATTTTGTAGAAATGAATCTTTCATTGGTGCATACTCCAACCAGTGACATGAACACACCTGACGTTATAATTACACAATACTAACTTCCCAGGAGAACTCACTCATTATCATCTTTAATTAATGCTCCTGTTGTGCCTTAACCTCCTCGATTTCTGCTTTTTTAACTAATAGAGGAAAAATGTGTGGTAATAGTTTGATTGCACTTATTAATTCCAGGGGTTTTATTATATAATTAACGCATTTACAGTGAACATGAAACACAGATTGACATTATGCATTAATATGCATCTGGTAAACACACATTATGGATTGCAAAACGCCGTTTTGTGTTACTTTAAGCATCACTGCTCTCCTGATATTCATGATACTCGGTGCCAATAAAGCAGCATTTCTCAAACTGTGGGGCGCGCCCCACTGGTGGGGAATACGCCGATTTCACGCAGCCGCCATTTTGAAATCGAATCGAGGCTCCGGTGGGAGGAAACCCGGAAGTATTGCCTTTAATCACAGGAGCAGCGGTCATATTGTGTTCCAGGCTGTACATCCTATCAACGAAAAGAGTGTGATAAAGAGTTGTCATTTCATCGCTTTCCAATTATTCTTATAATTTTTTTTTTTTTTTTTTTTTACAAAACAGCTCGTGGGATTCGACATCCTTCATCGGCCCATTTTTCGACATCTGCAATATTAAATCGCGGTAGCAGCTCTAGGTTGGTAGTCCAAGTCATTGTTGTTTACCGTTACTTCCGGGTTTCTTCCCACCGGAGCCTCGCTTTCGATTTCAAAATGGCGGCTGCGTGAAATCGGCGTATAAAGACGTGACAGGTGGGGCGCGCCAAACGGGAGGAAATTTTCCTTTTTATGCCTTATATGGTAACGTGAGATCAAATCTTCCGGAATCTGGAGCAAGACCACGCACTAGACTAGAGAGTGACTGCGCGGTGTGTGTGTTCAACACGTCATCTCAGTTTAATTTTTGTATTCATGGTTACAAATGAAATGTTTAACCTTTTGAGCGGTATCCGGTTTGGTCCCATATATGGAATTTTTATTTCTGTGCTCCTGAGAGTACGGTCCCAGATATGGGATTTAGAATGTTCAGTGACGTGACATAACTGCCAGATTCAAATTGTGCTTTCGCGCGTTGGTTGGCGCTG
>CM049836.1:813110-853110 GCA_027422435.1 Schizopygopsis pylzovi | reverse complement strand
ATGTCTACATGTCCATGTCTACATGTCCATGTCTATATGTCCATGTCTATATGTCCAGTCATGTTTATATGTCCATGTCTATACGTACATGTCTATATGTCTATAGGAAGAGTTCAGATGCAAAAGACTCTAAGTGCCATCTTTAATATTCTTCTAAAATTAGCATTCTTCTATTTATGTTCAGTTATTTCACTTTCATAGCAATGAAAATAACCCATTCATTGCTATTAACGCAAATTAATTTGAACCTACACATAGGATCCTGATAACAATGCTCATTTTAGAAGAAACGTTTAATTATAATTTTATTACAAATAAATTATCATGTACTTTCCATGGGCTTTAGCACATCAAAATAAGTGTATGTCTTAAAGCACAACAAAATATTATTAAAGTATAATGCTTTCAAATGTACTTTAGAGTCAAACTTTTCATTTGACATTATTACAAAAGGTCACTATTTAAAAAGTTTATTAAGACACAGTAATGAAAGTCTCTCTTTAAATCAATTAAGTGTGTTTTTATTTCATTCGTATTATTTAGTTTTTTAAGATCTGAAGTCCACTACAGGGACTCATTCAGAACAGTTAAGTGCACTTCTCTTTCACAAGTGTAAAAAGCTCGGACTTACACAGTAAAACTGCTATTATACATTTTCTTCATGAGATGTGAAGTGCATATGAACTCACATTATATAAACATCATGTAAACAATCACACAGCTCTACAACTCTTAATTAAGTTACACTCAGAACAGTACATGATTTATAAAATATCTACAGACAGAGTGATGGTGATCACAGGTCATACTGAAGCATGTATGAAACACACACAGAGTTATTGTGACGTTGGTAATGAATGTCTCTGTGGTCCCCGTGAGGAGTTAGTCTGTCATTACACGCACACGCATGCACACGCACACACTCTCACACACACACACTAGGGCTGTAGTAGTCGAGTCCGGACTCGAGACGTTTTTCTATCGTCTCGGACTTGTCTTGGACTCGTTGGTATTTGGACTCGGACTTGTCTCGGACTTGGTCATTGGACTCGCCAAATGTTCAAGTTGGTCTCGACCGAGTCCAGCAATATATGCTTTTTTTCTCTTTCAAAACAAAACCATTAATCTGGCTCGCTTGTTCCGCAAACGGGTAATGTAATTGCCATTGGTTTAACTCCATCTAGAAGGGGCATTGTCATTGGTCGCCTGTTAAATGCACAGCTGCGTCATATGAGTGTGCGCCTGGCTCTGAGTGTGCGTGGAGGCATAAATAATCTTTATTTTGGCCACAGACATGCTGTCGGCAAGTTGCATAATACAGTTTGGTTTTACAAAGTTCGTTGGAGTTTTCCTCTCATTTTCCTTCGCTTTTAAATACCTTATTAGTGCACGTGCGCATTTTGCTTTCACTTTCATTTCAGGTCAATTGCTTATCTATAACTTACAATGACACATTTTCTGCAATAAACATGGGACTTTAATTAACAAAACGAATACAAATACACCATTACCACGCTATGAGCCTAATATAAAATTACAAACTTGTAATTTTTAAATGTAAAAAAGTAAGCAAAATGTTTAAATGTAAAAAAAATAAAAATGACAATCATCAAACGCCGTGGCACCAAATGAATAAGAAAAAGAACGAATACAAGCAAAACGAATAAAGCCTGGAGGCACGGAATACAACTGGATGTAAAATAAAATAAATTACACAAAAATGTAAATAAAGTAAAAAATAAGCAAACACTGTGGCAATGGCTGTGCGATTTATTAGATTTTATCGATTAATTCGAATTTAATGTTTTGCCACAATTTGATTTTTTATAAATCGAGGAATCGCGATTTTGAATAGAAATATTACCAAACGCTAGAATTAGACACTTTGATAATAACAGTAAAGAGAAAAGAACAATCCACCCGCATGTCGGTGCACGTGCTTAACCGCTCACGTGTGATGCTCTCTAGGTGCCATTCACACAGAATGTGCTTTTGTGTTGACGCGAGCAGTGGAATAGGAAAAATGCAAGAAGATGTGAGTTAAACATCTTTTAATAACTAGAGTGCCGTGTTTTTAGAAAACCGTTTAATGCACGAGATGCCGCAAGAGACGCGAGCGCAACAGTCAAACGCGTCCATGTTTACATAGAAAAAAACAATGGAACAGCAGCGTAATCGAATACAAAACCTGTGAAGAACTACTATTGTATATCTGGTATTTCAGGTTTGCATCCCGGTGACAGGCTGAAAACTGCTATCATTGTTTTACAGAGTCTTTATAGTTAATAATAGCACTCTAGGTGTTATACCTTCAGTCATTTTGAATTGGAATTACTTGAGTTTTTTGGAGCATTTGTCTTGTACTATTTCAGAACATATATAGCCTAATATGCATAATATAAGTTTGTACAAGATGTAGTTGTAGTTCATCTTTTCTGCAAAGATATTTAGTGATTTGTTTAACATTTACATCATGAAGACAACGTCATGTGTGGTGCACTTAGAATATACTTTTCTTTAACTAGAGGGTTAATAAAGAAAAAGTAGCTTGAATCATGTTGTAGTTACATTTTCAAGTTGACTAGATAAAATCTTACAAAATCGAGAATTGGTCAAATATAAGTGAAATTGCTAAACCTAAAATATCCTCCTGAGACGCCCCCCTAAAACAAAAGTTTTCATGTCATTACATTATTTAGACCATAAGAAAAAAAAATATTTTTTGAAAAACTCTATTTTATTCATATTTGATTATATGTCCTCTGTAGAGGACACAAGGACTAAAATTAAATGGCATGAATAGAAAACGGCAAAATCAATGGGAGTTTTTTTAAATCACCAAATACATTTTTAGGTTTCAGGTTTTTTTTATACTAAACTTTGTTTAAGGATGATTCTCAACTATGTTTTAAAATGTATAACAAAATTATTTGATATACCATTTTGTTTTATGCAATATGTGTGTAAAAATTCCATAAACTGGTTTCCCAGTAAACACAGTGTATCTATACACCTTGTTTCTAATTTGCATATTAATTTGTTGCTGTTGGGACAGAATGTTGAACAATTATTTTCATAATGGGAGTAATACATGGCCAGATTTTCATAATAATATATAATATTTCATAAGAAAACTGATATATAATTTATTTCCCTATTCAATTGTTGTCTCCCAAAATGCATAATAAACATGCTTTTAGTCCTGGTGTCCTCTACATTGAACATGTATGAAATTATGTCCCGTTTCATAACAGGAAGTCATATTTGAATTTGAAAACCCATAACATTGTCCTGAGATGTTGCTTTATGACAAACAATCTGAAAATAATTCAGATATAAAATACATTACAGAATATAATCATATTTCCATAACGATGTAAAATTTTTCACTAAATTAAATATAGCCATCTTTAAAGACGTAGGAGAGGGTTTAAAAAACATTTAGTATCACTATAAAGCCCTGAATGTGCTCTGTACAGGACATCCAGGCTTATAACTGTGACATGTGAGGTCTCAGAGAAATTCTCTAAAATAGAATGTCAACTACAGAGACAAAAACTCCATAGCTGGGTCTCAGGAGGATAAATAAAATAGCCTAATTTGAGCCTACAGTGTTGCTGCACATGCTTTTAGATCATTACAATTTACAAACAATAATGCAAAATTATTATATTAGAATAGAAGATATGCCGTCTCTCGTATCACATAAATTATAAATAATTAAGTATGTGGTTTTGAAGAAGATATTTTTTTTCTTTCTCTGTTTTGACCGTCTCATTTGGACTTGGACTTGACTTGGACTCGAACCTCTTTGGACTCGGTCTTGACTCGGACTCGAACCTCTTTGGACTCGGTCTTGACTCGGACTCGAACCTCTTTGGACTTGTCTTGGACTCGACAAAGGTGGACTTGACTACAGCCCTAACACACACACTCACACTCACACACACACACACACACACACACACACACACACACACACACACACACACACACACACACACACACACACACACACACACACACACACACACACACACACAAAATTAAAACTAAAAGACTTTCAAATCACATGACCCAATAAAATATTATATTCACAATAGAACATAGAGAACATAACAAATGTTTAAACAGAGACATTTTACACTTTTATCCACCAAATGAGTTAATTTCAAATTTGATGCCTGCTACAGGTCTCAAAAAAGATGGCACAGGGGCAACAAAGGGCTGAAAAAGCAAGAAAGTTTGAAAAGATTCAGCTGGGAGAACATCCAGCAACTAATTAAGTTAATTGACATCAGGTCTGTAACATGATTAGCTATAAAAGGGATGTCTTAGAGAGGCAAAGTCTCTCAGAAGTAAAGATAGGCAGAGGCTCTCCAATCTGTGAAAGAGTGCGTAAAAAGATTGCGCAATACTTTAAAAACAACGTTCGTAAACGTCAAATTGCAAAGGCTTTGCAAATCTCATCATCTACAATGCATAAAATCATCAAAAGATTCAGAGAAACTGGAGAAAGCTCTGTGCGTAAGGGACAAGACCTTTGGTGGGTGGCCTTGGCTCAGACGACACTGCATCACTCATCAGTATGATTCTGTCTTACACATTACTAAATGGGCCCAGGAATACTTCCAGAAACACAAACCGCCGTGCCATCTGCAGATGCCAACTAAACCTCTGTCATGCGAGAATAAAGCCATATGTGAACATGGTCCAGAAGCGCCGTCGTGTCCTGTGGGCCAAGGATCGTTTAAAATGGACTGTTTCAAAGTGTAAAAGTGTTTTATGGTCAGACGAGTCCAAATTTGACATTCTTGATAGAAATCACGTATGCCGTGTCCTCCAGGCTAAAGAGGAGGGAGATCTTCCAGCATGTCATCAGCGTTCAGTTCAAAAGCCAGTATGGGGGTGCATAAGTGCATACGGTATGGGCAGCTTGCGTGTTTTGTAAGGCGTTATGAATGCTGAAAGGTATGTAAAGGTTTTAGAGCAACATATGCACCCCTCCAGAGGACGTGTATTTCAGCAGGACAATGCAAAACCACATACTGCAGCTATTACAACAGCATGGCTTCATAGTAGAAGAGTCCGGTGCTGAATTGGCCTGTCTGCAGTTCAGATCTTTCACCTGTTGAGAACATTTGGAGCATCATTAAACGAAAAATATGTCAAAGATGACCACGAACACTTCAGTAGCTGGAAACCTATGTCATGCAAGAATGCGACCAAATTCCAACACTCCAGAAACTCATAACCTCGATGCCCAGACGTCTTCAATCTGTTTTGAGAAGAAGAGGAGATGCTCCACCATGGTAAACATGAGTGTTGTTACAATCAACACCGAAGCTTGTATCAAAATAACAACACATTTCACATTGAAGCACTGTATCGGAGCTTGATTCGTTTTGCAAAAAGCACGTGATCTATGAAACTTTGTTTGCCTGAAAACCCCGTGACTGCTACAATATCTGCTTTAAACGACGCAAACCTCAGCGCCGTTTCCTTTATTATATTACATTATAATTATATACATAAAAACATAATTTATACATTAAGCTCAAACTTTGCCCATTAAATAACAGTCTAAGGACTGAGGTAGAGTTAAAATAGACCGTTTAGATCACAGATTTAATTTATGAGTTTAGGTTTTATTTATTTTACTTATTTTAGTGGCAGCAGGCTGACACAAATTAATGACCTTGACAATTACCATTATATATATACAATAAAATAAAGAATAATTTGTACAAGCAGATGTGAAACCAGCATCTGTTATGGATAACAGCACTTTGGAAGGTGTTATGACCACTAGATGGCCACAGCATAAACCGTTTTGAAAAAGCTTTGAGTGATGAACCTTTTTCCAAAACATTTGTCTGGTTCAGAACGCTTCACTTCACCATCACCAGTGAACACCAGTGAATTGAGAGATTGGAAAATCTCTCAATTTTTTTTTTTTATGTTATCTACACTATATTGCCAAAAGTATTGGCAGCCCTTCTAATACAAGTTTTGACGACTTTAGTAATTTCCATGAGTACAATTCTTAATGTTTAAGCATATAATGATTTTCTAGGGAATCTACTTTTATAGCTACAGTTTGGACAGAACCCTTTTCTATTCTAACATGATAGTGTCTCTGTGTATAATACAAGGATCAAAGAGAAATGCTGATTCAGTCAGTGTGGAAGAACTTGACTGGTCTGCAGAAAGCAGCTGAACACCTCTGGTGTGACTTTAAATGAGCCAAAAACTCATCACCAAACACCAATGACTTGTGCATATGGGTACAGTCATTTCATACACTTCAAAACTGGTGCAATGGAGGTGGAAATACAACTTTTAAGTACATTAATTTATTTGTTGCCAAAGTTTGGAAGTGAAGAAACATCCCAACATTTCCACAGCCAATACACAGCCAATTTATTAATAAAAAGCATGCTAATAAGCAGCAAGTAAATAGTGGGAATCGGTCCCTAAACTAAAGTGTTACTCTGTAGTGTATTAGATATGAAAGTTCAGTGAGTTCCTTAATAAGTCACCAGGGTATTCTGTTTATTGAATACAGCTTTGAATAATCTCTTAATTATGGAATATTTTTCTTTGTGGCCAGTGGACGATATTAAAGAAACTGATATTAAAGAGTTAATCCAGACTCACAGTCTCACCTTCATAATGTTCTCATAATCCGGTTCTCTCGGAGACTACAGAAGAAAAACAAGACACAATTATTATCACATACTGTAAATCAGCAATCAATTTGTGCTATATTAAAGAATAGCATCTCAGCAATACAATAACTACATAGTATCCAAATAAACATACAGAAAATATTTTGTAAGTATTTATTACATTAGATAAATCACTGTTTTTGACTAAAGCCGGATCGGTGGATTTATGACTGGAAGCAAGAATCTGTCACAAACACACACGCACACACACACACACACACACACACACACACACACACACACACACACACACACACACACACACACACACACACACACACACACACACACACACACACACACACACACACACACACACACACACACACACACAAAGAGACAGAGAGAGAGAGAGAGACACACACAGAGATAGAGAGACACCCCCCCCACACACACAGAAAGACACACACACACACACACACACACAGAGATACATACACACACACTCACACACACACACACACACAAAGAGACAGAGAGAGAGAGAGAGACACACACAGAGATAGAGAGACACCCCCCCCACACACACAGAAAGACACACACACACACACACACACACAGAGATACATACACACACACTCACACACACACACACACACACACACACACACACACACACACACACACACACACACACACACACAAAGAGAGAGACACACACACACACACACATACACACACACAAAGAGAGACATACACCCACACAAAGAGAGAGAGTGACACACACACACACACACACAGTGGTATGAAAGGTGCAGTATAAAGGGAAATGCTTGATATCCACACCTTATTGTTTGTTTTGAGTCCAGCCATATTTTCATTAAAAAACTGTCAATACTTCAAACACAGCATTAGGTCAACATCAATAGTTTAGCAAAGCCAAAAATGATTTAAAGAGACAGTTCGCACTTAAAAAAAAAAGATAATTATCTCATAATTTACTCGTTACATACCTGCATGACGTTATTTCTTCTGAAGAACACAATTAGATATTTTGACAATGTTCAATTTGACAAATGTTCAATTATTCAATAAAACAAATGCTTTTAATCAAAGCAGTATCCAATAACTTTCATACTAAAGCCAATATAGGAGCACAAAGACTTTTATTTTGACACCATCTTTATAGTTCATTTATATGGAAAGAGCCTTCTGGACATTATCAACAATATCAAAAATAATATCTGCTTTTGTTTCCATTGACCCATTTTAAAACTTGTGAGTTGATAAAAATCTAAATTAAAGATTAATATTTTATTTGTGGTAAGACTTTATGCGTTAATTGCTTTAATTAGCATGCATATTAATAGAATATTAGCCATTTATTAATAGTAAGTAAGCATATATTAATGCTTATTCTACATCTCTATTCCTACCCAACACCTAAACTTAACAACTATCTTACTAACTATTAATAAGCAGCAAATTATGAGTTTATTAGGGGGAAAATTCGTAGTTAATAAGTGTTACATCATTTGTTTACCTGCATGTCAACACACTATAAAATGCTGGGCAATGGATGCTCTGCAGTGAATGGGTGCCGTCAGAATGAGAGTCTGATAAAAACATCACAATAATCCACAGTCCAAATCCAGCTTCCCCTCCAGGAATGAGACACTGTGTCAGAAACGATTGGGGAGCGCCTTCAGCGATACCATGCTCTGAATCATGTGTGTCCAAACGATGGGCAAGACGTCATGGGCGGGTGACGTAATGACCAGGAGGCGTAAAAAGCATGTGAGGTGCATTAGCTTTTTGTCATTCAGCAAAGCTCTATGTGTGTGTGTCAGTCATGATCTATGTTCTGTGAGTCTTATTTACTGTTGTTTGTCATGTTACAAGTCCAGCAACATAGAAAGCTCCTGTATGTCTAAGCCGAGGCAAAGACAAAGGAACATAAGGGCGAAAGCTGATCACGTTATAGACTATGTGTTCCCACACTACATCAAACGAGCGGGATACACACAGTTGTGCGTGGTCTGATTGGGAGTGAAGCATGCAGGGTTGGCTCTCGAGGGGGCCGACTGCCTGCATTGGTAGTGGCTTCCACTGCGTACACTTCATTCCCGGAAAACTCTCTTTGAGGATTGTGTTTTCACCAGCGTTTCTCGCGGTGCCGACCCCGCTTTCACCAAGGTGGAGCGGTGACTGTGCTCGTGGGAATCGCAGATGGATCAGATGGAGGGAATGAAGACGAGCGAGCCTCTATCTTCTTCCGTTCCCATCAGATCCAGCGCCTGGGATCGGAAGCCCGTCCCGTGTTTCTTCCCCCTGGAGAAAGGGGGAGAAAGGAATTAATTATGCATTTCATCTGACTATGAAAAGTTAGATACATATATATAGAGAGAGAGAGAGAGAGAGAGAGATATACAATTATATATACTATATGGTAAACAGGAGCCTCTTGGGATATTTTCTCGAGTGAGAGCACAATGTTTACCTCTCTTCCTCTGAGGAGGTTGCGGTGGTCAGCAGCCCCAATCGTGTTCCAGCTCTTCATTCAAGGAATGCCACTTCTCGTACTCCCCAGAATTTTGGAGTCAGAGTGGCGCTCCCGGGCCGAAGATGGATCTTCGGACCGTCATTCTCACTGGATAGTCTTCGGCTAGAACGTCCTGATGCCATGGCCCAGGGCTTTTGAGGGCCGGAGAGCTATACACCGCATCACACGGTGCCCGTCTCTCCTCAGTGCCCTTAGGAGATCAGTCTCCTCCCCCTGGAAATGTAGCGGAGCTGGGAGACTCGCCACCCCTTCGGGGGTCTCTAGAGCAGCTAGATCGACCATCTCCTGCCGGTCCCCCGCTTCAGGGCAGCTCTAAGTACACCAGAGGCCAGTCTTGAAAGACTGGTTCCCTTAGTAGACTATTTGGTAGTGTGGAAACTACTGCCAAATGTGTCTCGATGGGTCATGCACACTGTAGAACAAGGCTATCGCGTCGCTCTGTCCCAAGCAGGCTCTGGTAATGGAACAAGAAGTGAGCACTATTGTATTTTAGTTAAAAATGCTGGATTTCCATGGAAGGATCATTTTATACAATTAATTTAGCAATTTTTTTGTATTGATATTCCATGCAGAAAATCACAATGCTGGATTTGTTTCAGGTTTTGTCTTCTCCAGATGAAAACTGATGGACTGTGGATTATTGTGATGTTTTTAATCAGACCCTCATTCTGACGGCACCCATTCACTGCAGAGCATCCATTGCTGAGACATTTCTACAAACCTGATGAAGACACAAACTCATCCTGATGAACTGAGGCTGAACTATTCCTTCAACAACAATAATAACGTTTCTGTCATTTATCCTCGTTTCTGTGAGTTTGTGCAGTTTCAGCTTGACGTTCAGATAACTGTAAGATGGTCTCACCTGGAAAAACCTGGCACGTATATCAAAACCTGAAGGAATATGAATGGCACACCAGTAATATCCCGACTCCTGGACGTTATCCATGCGGACGGTGAAGCTGTGTCGAGGTGTGTCATCTGAGATAAATACAGTTCTGTGATGACATCTCTGCCACATAATCACTCAATAGCCAAAAGTATCCAGCGCTCAAGTATTTGAATGAATATGCATATTTCTGATTATATAAACAAGGAATTATGACAGACTGTCCTCTCCGAACAGATATCTGCCTGACCGTAGTGATGTCCTGAGCACCTTCAGAAATAAATAGAGTATATTAAAATTATGAATGTATGAAGTTTGTGGCTTTTTATGCCATTTTTTTTTTTTAAAGAAAAAAAGAAAAGAAAAAAGAAAATCCAAAATATTAATATACACATATATTAAAATAACAATGTTATCCAAAAACTATCAAATATTTTACATCTTTAATAAAAACATTGACAAAATTATCAGATTTTCAATACAGTCTCCGACTTTTGGATCCTTGTGTTTACTCTTTATGCCAATATCATAATATTGTTGACTTTATACATTTTGTAATCTTGCATCTTTGCATAAACATGAAAATCTGAAGATTATTGATAAGTGTCCCTGGAGCACAAAACCAGTCTTGAGGTATATTTGTAGCAATAGCCAACAATACATTTTATGGGTCAAAATTATAAAAAAACATTTTATGCCAAAAATCATAAGGATATTATGATCATGTTCCATGAAGATATTTAGTAAATTTCCAACCATAAATATATCCAAATTGAGTAATATGCATTGCTGTGAACTACATTTGAACAACTTTAAAGATGATTTTCTCAATATTTAGATTTTTTTGCACCCTCAGATGTTCAAATATTGCCCAAACCATACATCATTGGACAGATTATTATCTTTCAGATGATTAAAAAATGACGTTTATGACTGTTTTTGTGCTCCAGGGTCACATGTGTATCTGTAAGTAAGCGTTACGGATGCTTGTGTAGTTTCTCACCGGAGAGTCTGATGAAGCTGCAGATGAACAGAAGACAGTACAGATCCATGGCGGAGTCATTGTGAAGATGTTTGATGGGAACGCATGTGAAACCCGCTCTGGTTCCTGTTTTTCTGACGCTCCGGCCTGACTCACACAGCGCCATGACTTTGCAAGAGTATTTGTGGATGGTGTGACAAAACTGCTCATTTATTTATAACAGCTTTTCAAGTCAGGTGAAACCAATGTGACAGATTTCCTCCAAAACAACAATGACAAACCCACCAATGACTTTTTCTCTACAAAGTCTTTCAAGTAATCATAAAAAAGAAGAAATAAACACTGTGTACACCCACAGTTTTCCACTTCATGAAAGCAAAGCACAGACTGAGACGGAGAAATCAACACTGGGTTACATGTCAAAGAAACGCTTCAGCTAAAAATATTTGATCACGTCTGTACATATGCATGATATCTGTTTGGTATTTTAGTATGTAGAGCACAATGCAGTTTTATTAAAAGTCGGGTTACAATCATTATGTTCAAGGTCTCTAATTGGATTTGATAAAAATTGATACAAAGAAAGAAAGAAAATCAGGTATAACAGTAACATTGTCATATATTCACTGTAAAAAGTGATGAGTTGACTTAACTTAAAAAAAATTTGGAAACCCGTTGACTTAAAATTAAGTAAATAATATTAGAAAAATGTTTCTACCATTATTTTAGTAATAAAATAATATGCAATTTTTTGAATGTGCTTCAACTACTTTAATTGTTCCAAAAAGTCGTTTCAACTTAAAATAATTTGTTGCCCCGCTGACTTAAAATGTTTAGTTTATTCAACTAAAATTTTCCAGTTGTCCCTTAAATTAACATCGAGTAACTTAACATTTCAAGTTGACTAAACTAAAAATTTAAGTCAGCGAGGTAAAAAATTATTTTTAGTTGAAACGTCTTTTTGGAACAATTAAAGTAGTTGAAGCACATTAAAAAAATTGACTTAAAAACCAATTTTTTTCACTGTGAAACTATACAACATAGCTCTAGCAACAAAATAATGCTTTTCATTGTAATCGATAGTTACTTTCACATCTGTAATCTTTCCATTCCACAAAAGGTTCTTTAGAGTGATCTTAAAGTTCACTTAAAGGTGCTTTGAGGAACTAAACATTGAATGAAATTAACACCTCAATGGTAATATACATTTGACTTACACTATATTGCCATAAGTATCGGCACCCCTTCTAATGAAAGGTTTGACTACTTTAGTAATTTCCATGAGTACAAATCTTAACGTTTAAGCACATAATGTACAGAATGTATATTACATTATATATTACAATACATGTACAGACCTTGAGACAAAAACTCATCACCAAACACCAATGACTTGTACGTTCATTATATGGACTAAAGTACTGGCACCCCTTCTTTAGAAGAGAAAAAGGCACTTCCAAACTGTGGCAACAAAGAAATTAATGTACTTAAAATGGTATTTCCATCTCTGTTGCAAAAGTTTTGAAGTGTATGAAAGGACTGTACCCATATGTATAAGTCATTGGTGCTTGGTGATGAGTTTGTGGCTCATTTAAAGTCACACCAGAGGTGTTTAGCTGCTTTCTGCAGACCAGTCAAGTTCTTCCACACTGACTGAATCATCATTTCTCTTTGATTCTTGTCTTATACACAGAGACACTGTCATGTTAGAATAGAAAAGGGTTCTGTCCAAACTGTTGCTATACAATTAGATTCCCTAGAATATCATTATATGCTTAAACATTAAGATTTGTACTCATGGAAATTACTAAAGTCGTCAAACCTTTCATTAGCTATATATGGCAATATAGTTTATGTTCATGACCCTAAAACAGTCACACAACTTCGAGAAAAGCATCTGAGGTTAAACAATATTTCCTCAAAAACGCAACGAAAAAAAAAACATTCAGGTCACATTGACCCAGAACATTATATAAGGGTTAAAACAATTTATAAAAAAAGTTTCTTCGCATTACTTCAGTTATAGAGTTGACAGTAAAACTAACGCTATTCGTACACACATCTGATTTATATAAAACTGCATCACTCTCATTAACATAAAGGACAAACAAACATCATAAAAACCCAAAGCCTGTTTATCAGTTCATTTTTCTGACCATAGAAGCATATATGTTTTATGATCTGTTGCAGCCGGCTAGCACAAGAACACAGACAAAACAAGACAAAAATACAGTTAGACTGAACACATATTAATACATTGTAAGATTATATAAAATCATGCATATCTAAAAGTACCTGAGTGTTTGGTTTATTTCCAGTCATGGTTTCATAGAGATCTTCACACGCAACCTCATCGTTTTTCCCATTTCCCTAAAAAAATAAAACGAGAATATGAATATGTTTAATAATAATGACAACAGTTTATAGTGCAAGTTTATGAATGCCATAAATGTGATAAAAAGTACCTGAGTGTTTGGTTTATTTCCAGTCATGGTTTCATAGAGATCTTCACATGCAACCTCGTAGTTTTTTCCATTTACCTATTAAAAAAATTAGTATATTAATAAATGAATAAACACAAAAACTATTTATAGTGCAAGTTTATGAATGCCACAAATGTGATAAAAAGTACCTGAGTGTTTGGTTTATTTTCAGTCATGAATTCATAGAGATTTTCACATGCAACCTCACTGTTTTTCCCAGTTTCCTATGAAAATAATATTAATGCTAATAGTAGTGATGGATAATGATCAGAAGCTGACGGTATGAACTCTGTGTTTTTTACCTACTTTGTGCAGTTGCTGATTGTTCATGTCATCATGAAGATTTAAGCTTTCAGCTCTTTGTTCTGTGGACACACACACACTCATATAATGCTGTAATTTCTGTCTTACTAATCAAATCATTAAATCGCTCACTTCTCTTGTTCCTGGCTTTGATCAGCATCACAGCTCCGCAGACTGTAACAGGCAGCATCGCTCCCAGAATGAGCAGCCACAGCAAACTCCTAAAACCAAGTCTAGAAACAAGAGCCAATAAATGATCCGCCCCTAATGAGTGCTTTGATTAAACGAGCACAATCGCTTACCTGTCTGCACTGGGTGGCGTGGTGCTATAAGAGGGGTTAATTGTAAACTGTGCAATGTCTAAGGCCTCCATCACAGTAACATGAACAGGCATCTGTGAATCCTCATTAGAGCAGTAGTACCATCCACTGTCCTCTTTCTGCAGCTGCCACAGCGTCACTCTCAGATCATCATCATCATCATGTACCGCAGTTCTCTTTAGAAGTCCTCCATCTCTACTAAAACAAGATCCCCTGATATTGCACCAGCGTGACGCACCGTGGCAGTGTATGGTGATGTTACCACCCTCATAACCCGACACTCTCTGACTAGAGACACGGAGCATTGCTTCCGCTGGAGAAAAGACAGAGACAGAGTCATTTAAAGTCATTAAGAAAACAGCTGGATGGGGTTATAAAGCTGCACAGAATACCTTCAGTAACCTGCAGGTCCAGATGTGTGTGAGGATCAAGTCCAGAGATGCTAAGGGCACACCAGTATGTGCCGGAGTCACTCACTTCAGCGTCTCTCAGTGTCGCCGTAAACACATTTTCTGTTTTATTATCCACAATAGTCATTCTGTTGTGTGATACGTTATGACTGAAGATCCAAGCACCTCCAGAACTCATGTATTTTGTGTAATTTATGTATTTGTGATCATATAAGCAAGGGATTGTGATCGTTTGTTGTTTTTGAACAGATATTTTACTGACTGTATTGATGTCTTGAGGTTCTGTGAAAGAAACATTAAAATTCATACTTGCATAATAAACAACGTGTTGTCTTAAATGGTAATAAATCTGTTTTTGTGAGGTGTGCCCCAAGGATCAATAATGTTCCTGTGGCTCAGTGGTTAGAGCATTGCGTTAGCAGCGCAAAGGTTGTGGGTTCGATTGCCAGGGAACACACATACTGACAATACAAATGTATAACCTGAATGCACTGTAAGTCGCTTTGGATAAAAGCGTCTGATAAATGTAAATATTGGGACCACTGCTGTTTTTCTATTTATGTAAATAATTTACCAATAACATTAAAAAATTGTCATGTCCAACTGATGACACTGACATATATGTATATAAATCTGATTTATTAATTTGTACAAATTCAGTTATCTCTTCATTGATTTAATATTTTTGCAAGATTGGCTTTTGGAGAACAAACTAGAGCTATATTATAAGTTTTGGTTTTAGCCCAAAGCTGTTTTGTGTGCTGTATCATGTAAAGATGGCCCTTTTAATCACATATTAATCATATTTTGCATAGAGTTAACTTTGGAATTAGTATTTTTCATCGATCTCAAAATAGTTTTTCATAAAGTGTTGGTAAGAAACAGGCTTCACAACAAAATCTCCGGCTTAATTTATTTTGATGTTGTTTATTAAACTGCTTCAAAATATGCTCTTGCTCCACTTAATACTGTTTATAATAGACTTTATAGACGTTTTAACTGGTCACTTTATAATGTATGATGTATATAATTCCATCTTTACAAGTAATAAGACATATTCATCGGCATAAATGCATTCATTTGAATTACTCCAGTTACCTAAAACAATATTTAATACCTTTCTATGTAAATTTCCCAGTTAGACACCCCCACCCCCAACTAAATTAAAACTCAATTGTCAAAAAGGGTTTTACATTTAAAGCTCCTATAGATTAGAATAATTTACTTGTAGATATTAGGTCCATTACATCATTTTATTTGATTCTATTTGATGTTTATATTGACTGATTATTGTGTTTTTGGGGGGTATTTATTGGGTAATTGGTGGTGTACTTTTGCTAATGTGTATTGTGTATTAATGTGTTTGTTTGTTGATGCATTGATATTTGCATTTATGTTGTAGTTTGTTGATATTTCGTTGTGATTGTCTTACACTGTATGTTGGGACCCCCTTGAAAATGAGACGGTGCATCTCAAGGGGTTATTCCTAATAAACAAACTGAATTGAATTGAACTAAAATAAATGGGGAATAAATAATGACTGTTATCAACAGAGCAATCTTTTGACCGCATAGACAGTGTTTATACTTAAAAAAAAAAAAAAAATTTAAGAAAGTATTTACACACAACATAAGCATCAATAAATATTTAATTCTGAAAATAATTTCTTCATTGAATTAGATCTGAAACCTGACCTGACCACAGCTTCACGTATAACACCTCATTCTAAAAGCAGACTGGTATTTTTGCACAGGTTCTGGTGCATGTAAGGTTTAAATATTGTTGTGATATTTGCCTTTTGTCCATAAGCATTATGGACATGCACCAGAACCTGTGCAAAATTACCAGTCTGCCGAACATGCATGCATCGCAACAAAATAACACAAATCCTTACAACACCCTATTTCACTATATGCATACGCACATATGAGATCATTAACATAAGCTTAACATGCCATCCATGTTACACGAAGACAATACGAAGAATGGTATCTGTGCCGAATCATTGCATGACTAAAAATCATTCATCAAATTAATTGTAGATACTTTGCTGCTTGTTCTTTGTTAAAACATCCAGATGCTGTTTTATTATCTGGGAATCCGCTCCAACTGATTCACCATGAATGAATCAAACTGACCACTATGTGAACCCAATTGGCCAATTCACTAAACCGAACCGACTCAAAAGAATGGATAAATCATGAATGAATCATGGCATTATGCCATTTTAAACAACTGACCGAAACAGACCATACCACTGAAACGCTTTCAAAGAAATACTATCAAAGTTTATCGGGCTGTATACACCATTGCACAGAATATATGTGCTAATGAATCATCCAGTGATGAAATAACCAAAATATAGCCTCATGCCTCAGAAGATAAAATATCTAATCTTGAAATTTTATTTAAGATGCACCTGTTCAGCTGAACACTCAGTCATCCGTTACAGTAGATCAAATAGACATTAGACCATTAACACTGATAGTCCTATGCAAAATTGATAAAAAAATAATCCAGTATATAATAAGAAAAAACAGCAGAATTGAGTGTTTTTCGTACCTGTAGCGTGTGTAATGAGGAACACCAGCAGCAGAGTCTTCTTCATCATTGTGGCAGTCAGAATGAGCTGATCTTAGTATGACTTTATATATTTCACCACATTCGAGAGCACAGCATTTGAGTCACCGCATTTAATACGCAATCATATCATGCGTTTCACATCATCTCCACAGTGCACATTATTATAGCTAATACTTTAATGCTGAATGTTAGGTTAATGTAAAATATAATAATGCAAGACTATATTCTTGTATTTGATGTGATGTGTTGTTATCTCCTTCCTGCTGTATCGCAGTAACCGATGCTAGTGAAGATGCTGCTGATAAAGCTGCGTCTGCAAGAATGGAAACATGTTGAGACCTCCTGCAGAGCTGCCCAAAGTTCACACCATACTGTTTATAGATCTAACAGATCTGAAGATGACACTGGCTTTCTTTGAGGTTGAAATATTTAGCCACAACACTCAAGGGTGACATTTCTTTTTAAGTATATATATGTTCCAGTGATGAAAAAATGTGTTGTTATGTATAGCCATAAACTCTGTATAGCCATCCTGTCTCTGTTCCTCATGCAACTTTCACTCCAGCATCAGGTCTGTTCAGCTAGAAAATGATCTTCAGCTGCTCACAGCAAATCAACTGCGGGCGGCAGAACCTTTAGCGCCCAAACTCTGGAACAATCTACCTAACACTGTTCAGGAGGCAGACACACTCTGTCAGTTTAAATCTAGATTAAAGACCCATCATACACATAATACACTAATACGCTTCTAATATTCAAATCCGTTAAAGGATTGTTAGGCTGCATTAATTAGGTCAACCGGAACTGGGAACACTTCCCATAAAACAAGATGTACTTGTTACATCCAGCTCACTGCAGTCACCAGATCCAGTCCGTATCCAGATCAGATGATCACTGCAGTCACCAGATCCAGTCCGTATCCAGATCAGATGGTCACTGCAGTCACCAGATCCAGTCCGTATCCAGATCAGATGGTCACTGCAGTCACCAGATCCAGTCCGTAACCAGATCAGACGATCACTGCAGTCACCAGATCCAGTCCGTATCCAGATCAGATGGTCAATGCAGTCACCAAATCCAGTCTATATCCAGATCAGATGGTCATTGCAGTCTACAGATCCAGTCCGTATCCCGATCAGATGATCACTGCAGTCAACAGATCCAGTCCGTATCCAGATCAGATGGTCAATGCAGTCACCAAATCCAGTCTATATCCAGATCAGATGGTCATTGCAGTCTACAGATCCAGTCCGTATCCCGATCAGATGATCACTGCAGTCAACAGATCCAGTCCGTATCCAGATCAGATGGTCACCATAGCCACCAGATCCAGTCCGTATCCAGATCAGATGGTCACTACAGTCACCAGATCCAGTCCATATCCAGATCAGATGGTCATTGCAGTCTACAGATCAAGGTCAAGGTTCAAGGTTTCTTTATTTGTCACATAATAAATTATACAGGGTATAATCAGAAGTGAAATGTAATCAAATCAGGTCAAATCAGGTCCGCTCAGTGGACAGTGCAAAAGAATAAAAAATAAGAATTATATAAAAGTAACACAACACAAGAGCATATATATGGTAAAAAAAGAGAAATAAGAGTAAAATGTGCAATGGAATAAAAAGTGCAAAACAATAAGATGTGCAAAAAACAATGTACTGGGACTTAATAAATAGTAATATGAATAGGAGGGATGTGCAGACGGGTTGTTCAGGGTATGTACACAAAAATATGGGTGATGAGAATATGGATGTTTTTCAGTAACAATCTTGTAAGTGTTTATGAGTCTGGGTTTGTGTTAAGGAGCCTGATGGCCTGAGGGAAGAAGCTCCTCCTCAGTCTCTCAGTTTTTGCCATCATGCTCCTGAAGCGCTTGCCAGATGGCAGTAAACGGAAAAGATGGTTACCGGGGTGATTCGAGTCTTTGAGGATTTTAGCAGCTCTGCTTTTACAGCGTTTGAGGTAGATGACCTGCAGAGAGGGGAGAGCCAACCCTGAGATGCGCTCAGCTAAACGCACGACTCTCTGCAGAGCTTTGCAGTCCTGGTTTGAGGAATTACCATACCACACTGAGATGCACTGAGTCAATACACTTTCTATGGCCCCTGAATAGAAAGTTTTCAGGATAGCTGGTGAGACCCTGAATTTCCTCAGCTGTCGCAGATGGTACAGTCTTTGCCTGGCTTTCTTAACCTGAGTCTGAATGTGTGTAGTCCAAGTTAGGTCCTCGGAGATGTTTACACCGAGGTACTTGAAGCTACTCACCCTCTCCACAGGGGTCCCACTGATCATAAGAGGGGTGTAGGGCCGCTGCTGTCTCTTCCTGAAGTCTACAATCAGCTCTTTAGTTTTGCTCACATTCAGAGAGAGACAGTTGTCCTGGCACCATGATGTGAGTCTCTCCACCTCATCCAAGTATGCGGCCTCGTCATCGTTGTTAATGAGGCCTAGAACCACAGTATCATCCGCAAATTTGACAATAGAAGTGGAGCTGTGAGAGGACACGCAGTCGTGGGTGTATAGAGAGTAGAGCAGGGGGCTCAGGACACAGCCCTGTGGGGCTCCTATGTTCAGGGTGATGGAGTTGGAGGTGAACTGGCCGACTTTCACCACTTGTGGTCTGGCGGTGAGGAAATCTTGAATCCAGTCACAGAGTGAAGTGTTTAGGCCGAGGTCTGAGAGTTTGACAGCTAGCTTGGTGGGGACTATAGTGTTGAAAGCTGAACTATAGTCAATGAATAGCAGCCTGACATAGTTGCCATTTTTGCTGTCGATGTGAGTGAGGGATGAGTGCAGTACCTGGGAGATGGCATCATCAGTAGACCTATTTGGCCGATAGGCAAACTGAAGAGGGTCCAAAGTAGCAGGGATGGAGGAGCAAATGTGTTGGAGCAAATCCAGTCCGCATCCAGATCAGATGATCACTGCAGTCACCGGATCAAGTCCATATCCAGATCAGATGATCACTGCAGTCACCAGATCCAGTCCGTATCCAGATCAGATGGTCACTGCAGTCACCAGATCCAGTCCATATCCAGATCAGATGATCACTGCAGTCACCATATCCAGTCCGTATCCAGATCAGATGGTCATTGCAGTCTACAGATCCAGTCCGCATCCAGATACACTGCAGTCACCAGATCCAGTCCATATCCAGATCAGATGATCACTGCAGTCACCAGATCCAGTCCGTATCCAGATCAGATGGTCACTGCAGTCACCAGATCCAGTCCGTATCCAGATCAGATGATCACTGCAGTCACCAGGTCCAGTCCGTATCCAGATCAGATGGTGGATCAGTACCTAGAGATGACCTCTACAGCTCTAAACATCAGCGGAGACCAGGGCTGCTAGATGAGCCCCAGAGACAGATCTCCAGTGAGGACCTCGTCACCTAGACAGCCATCGGGAAAAGACCAATGGGACCAGTGGAGCCCTTACACTCTGACTTTGCTGCAGTTGGAACAAACTACTGGTTCGTCTGGCCAGAGGGGAACTACCCCCCCACTGAGCCCGGTTTCTCCCAAGGTTTTTTCTCCGGTCTGTCACCGATGGAGTTTAGGTTCCCCTGGCTTGCTTGGTTGGGGATACTTCATTTCCAGAGATATCACGACATGATTGCACAGATACTATTTAAACTGAACTAAGCTGGATGATGACTTCACTGAATTCAATAATGAAATGCCTTTAACTGAAAATCTTGTCATTTTACATAAGTGATACACTATTTTCCGATTTTGATATTTTGCAGTTGCTTTGACACAATTTGTATTGTTAAAAGCGCTATATAAATAAAGTTTACTTGATTCATCTGAAGTTGTCCTCTTTCATAACAAACTCAAAATCTTTCAAATGTACACGAATCGGTCCTTCGCCATGAGAAGGAGCCTGTCATTATCGGTCTATCGGTATCGGTTCATTTTCTAATACTGTGCATCCCTAACTTGAGTTTCAATTTCACAAGCCTCAGCGCTTGTTCTAGCCTCTGGTTGCTGCTATTGCCAGTCTTGGACTGGTGATGCATTTTCCAGTTTAAAGATGACTAAGGATGTTCGACATTTCCTGTTGTGGCCGTGCATCTTACCACAGTTAACCCACTTACGGTGTGTTCACGAAGCGACTGATCTAAACACGAAATGCAGTAAGATGACTTTTAAAACCACCGGTGCTTTAGACCAGAGAGGAGAAGCATCCTGTTATTTTTATGTATGTATTGTTTTATTTGTTAGGAACAGATACAATAAACATAGATAAAACTGAAACAACAGTCATTCCATGCATGTATCCATAGTGCTTATAGCCAAAGCTAATTTGCAACACTTGTCCCTAGGAGGGCTTTTATAAATTACAATCATAAGAAAAAAACAAGCAGTACACAAATACACTAAACATGACTACAAGTTTGTTAATGTATCAACCAAGATTTCGTCATTTTTTAAAATGATTATAATTTGCAATAGATCTGCTTTAAATAGTCAGGCAATGAATTAAAACATGTTACACCTTTCACTGAGAGAGCAGTCTGAGCAAATGATGTTTTACGACGTATAACTCTACAGGTTCAACTAGAAGCTGCTCTAGTGGATCTAATGCTTCCCTGCAATCACACATACATTTACATAAGGGCATACGAGTGTCACAACCCACTGGACTCAAGTTTTGTCTTCTGCCTGTGTTCCCTTCCTGTTTGCCCATATTTGGTTCTAAGTTCCTGTAACTGATTAGTTTATTGTCTAATTATAAGTTAATCACCTTCATTGTGTCCACCTGTCAAGCCAAACAATAACGTTATCTGCCCCATAGCTTGTTCCTGTCCTTTGAGGTTCTGGTTGTTGGTCTCTTGTTAGATGTTACCCTGTCAATGTGTGCTGATACCTAGGACCTCCATCGTGAGTAACATGATTACAGGCATACCTGTGAATTCCTCTTCTAGATCTTTAGTACCATCCACTGTGACTCTTGTGTGTGCACAGCACTGAAACCGTGACAACGAGCAAGTCAACTCTTCAGATCATTTAAACAAGCTTTACATAACGAAAAAAGACAAAGTGAGCAAAGCTCAAAATCTTGTATTTACAGAGGATCTGACAATGATGCTATCTTATTTGCATTCTATTGTAAAGATATTCAACCTGATTAATTATGCATTGATTTGTCGTCAGACAACCAGATAATCCAGTGTACCATCTGTGATGTTAGCATCACTCATCAACCCGACTGCTACTTCATGGCGTTCTGTAGCCATCTACTACGGGAGAACAGTTGCTTTTCCGCTGGAGAAAAGTTACAGATGACAACAGTCATTTAAAGTCAGTTAAGAAAACAGTTGTGTTTTATGGTGTATACCTATTTAAGCTGCATCAGATATACGATTCAGTAACCATGCAGGTCTTTCATTTAATCGTGTGTGAGGATTATGTTTCAGACATTTAAGCCTAATTTTAACGATTGCTTTTTGTTTGTACACCAGATATGTGCCGCTGTTAGTCAACTATCACCTTCAGGTAGCATCTGAGACTACATATGTCGCCGTAAGACAACAATGTCATTATTGGGTAAACATCCTCCTCATAATCCATCATTTGTGATTTAATATAAGCTGAGGGAATTGTGCATCGTTTATTGTTTACGGTTGCCTAACAGATTTTTATGTTCTCGGCTGTATGCGGTGTAACTTGAGTTCCTGTGAAAGTCAACGTAGAAATTCGTACTTGCATAATCAACAAGCGTGTTGTCTTAAAGTCCCTAGATATAACTCTCATCATCCTCATGCATTAAAAAGGTTGACCATAGATACATTCTTTATGCATGAAATTCCACTTGAATATAAATGTGTATACCATTAGTGAGTAATAGTTGCACCTAAAGTATAGTTGTCAAACCATTTCTGTTACTAAGTATTGTGGTGCCTTACCCCCAGGCCAACCAAAATAAAGATGAGTTTGAAGAGTCTTTGTCAGATGTTGTGCTATTATAGTTAGGCCATGAGCTGCTAAATGTACAGTTTACATCAGTGCAATCTTCATTATTTGGTGGACTATTCATCCTAAAAAATGTCAGCAAACTGCAGATAAGAAAACTCCAAAATAATGACTAATATAATGACAATATCGGTATCAAAGTGCTACATGAGAGAGGACTGTACAATTAAAACGGTTATCGGTATCGATAAATAATTTACAGACAACATAAGCATCCCGTACTGGAGACTAATTTAACAAGCTCAGCTTGTTCAAGAATTGGACACTGCTATCAAGTCTTGGACTGGTGATGAATTTTCCAGTTTAAAATGACAAGGAGCAACATTTTTTGTAAGAAATGTAGTGGAGTACAATGTACATAATTATGCATTGGAATGCAGTGAAGAAATAAAACCGAGCCTCTGCCTTTGTTAATAAACAGCAGAAATAAAGTGTTTATTCTGGCTTTACCTGTATTCGTGTGTAATGAGGAACATTTGAATGTGGCTAAGTTTCATACAAAAAGCAAAATTTTGAGTCAGAATGAGCTGGGAAAATAGTATAACTTTTTATATTTCACCTACATCTTGAGATGGATACAGCATTTGATGATCACCGCATTTTAATCACAGCAATCATATCATGTGTTTCACATCATCTTCACGGTGCACATTATTATCAGCTACAGTAACTTTAATGCAGTTTGAATGATTAGCATTAATGTGAACATATCATAATGCTTACATACAGGATTGCTTGTTTCTGCTTCTTCACCGTGTTGTTGATCTCACTTCACTGTACTGTATCGCAGTAACCGATGCTAGTGATAGCTGCTGCTACCATATAAGCATTGAAAAAAAGAGGAAAGCTGGAAACATTGCTTGAGACCTCCTGCAGGGAAAGAACTAAGTACAGTAACAAAGTAAAAATACTGTGTTGCTGTCCACCACTACACAGGTGAAATCAAGTCAAACAATAACGAATGAAAGCTTGATCAGATGAGGTCAGTGTATCTCTTTTAGAGGAGTTAAACTGTGTAATATCTAGGACCTCAACACTCACAGGGTGACATTTTTTTTTACAGGCATCTGTATGAATCCACGTACATGAAACAAAAATGTGTTATGTATAGCCATAAACTCCAGCACAAAACCAGTTCCCATCCCGTTTTTGTTCCTCATGCAACTTTCACTCCAGCATCAACGTACACGAGTGGTCTTTCACCTCAAGGAGCCTGTAATTAGGTCTAGGTTGTATTTTCTAGACTGTATTAACTTGGTTTCATCTCAAAGGCCCAGCGCTCGACTAGCCTCTGGTTGCTCTATTGTCGTCTGTGGTGGTATTTTCTTAAGAGCTAAATGTTCACTTCCTGTTTTGGCCGTGAATCTTTCTACAGTTAACCCACTTAAGGTGTGGTGTTTTCACGAAGCGATCAGGCAGACTGATCTAAACATGAAAAGCAGTCGATCAAACGGGAAGATGACTTTTAAAAACACTGGTGCTTACATTTATGCATTTAGTAGATACTTTTATCCAAAGTGACTTACAGTGCATTCAGGCTATACATATTTTTGTCAGTACATGTGTTCCCTGGGAATCGAACCCACAACCTTTGTGCTGCTAACGCAATACTCTAACCACTGAGCCACAGGAACACTTTAGACCAGAGAGGAGAAGCATCCACTGTAAACAGTACATTTACGTGATATGAATTTTATTAACATTTTAACATGCAATATTTATCAGACACCACTATTAGAATATTGTCTTATCAATTTATTAATCCTATAGTGTTTGTAAGGCATGTACAAAAAAATTATAAATAAAAAATCCAGATAGGATTCAGATAGGCCTGTAAATCTATGTATAGCTCTACAATTAAGTGCATATATGAAATATATATAATATATATTACAACATTAAATCGTTTAATAAGTTCAAGTTTTAAGTAAAAGTATTTTTTTTTACTGGTCTTTCAATTTTTGAGTAAAACAAAGCATGACATTTTTTCCTACAATATAATATGCACACAATCAAACCCCAGACAAGGGTGAAACTTTTAAGAAACATACGTTTTCAAAAATAAACACAAATTTATCTTTATTTCATTATTATTTCAGTCCAACGATGAGTCCAATGATGAGTGGGTCTAGAAAAGCAGAGACAATATGTTGAAATGATGCTGGTGGTTCCCTATCTGTCGGTCACTACGAGTTATGTCGTGACGACATTAGTGGAATTAGCTTGGAAGCCCCAATCATCTCTGACTTAAGAGAAAACGCCAATACTATTGGCTAGTGGAGCCACTCCCCGTGCACAGGGTATAAATAGGCGACAGGTGCATCCACTCATCAGATTTTTGCTTCGGAGATGAGTGGATGAATGTGTTGATCTCCACAAAGCCATTCATTAATCTGTCTGGAAGTTGTTCTGGTTGGCGTCATGGTGCGAACAGCGGAGTCCCAGTCTGCAGCGATTCCCCCGGGCACTTCAACTAAAAGAGCAATTCCTAAAAGAGCAAATAATGGTCGGTTTGCGTTCATTTAAAGACGCCGTTCTGGCCGTGTCCTCTTAGTTGCAGTTTTTTCCTATCCTCCGTCGACAGCCACGATTGTTGTCTCCAGTGTCTGGGCATCCAGCACGCTGAAGCTGCGTTTATGGATGGTTTATGCGTTCGTTCCACGAGCAGAGAACCATCGGCTAGTGCTCTGGACGATCTGAGGGTTACAGTGAGAGCCTTTCTGCCGGGCCAGTCCCCACGGACCTTTCACTCCTCCCGTAGCAGCTGTTCTCTGCTGTGCCATCTCACGGCATGCCCGCCGTTTCATTCGGCATGCCGATAGAGAATCAGATGTCGATTGCAGCATCAATGGATGGGCAATCGCCCTCTGAGGATGTACTGATGGGCCTGGTGGGGCTTCGGGTCAACTAGGAAAAGAGCAAGCTCTCCCCCATGCAGAGAAACACTTTTCTCAGTATGGCCTTAGACTCGGTGAGTGTGGTGGCATGTCTCACCAACAAGCATGCCCAGTCCATGCTGACCTGCCTGAGTTCCTTTAGAGGCAGGATGGTGGTAACTGAAACACTTTCAGAGGCTCCTGGGGCCACAATCTTGAAACCATTGTTGAGTGCCAGGAACACGTTCTCGGCTCCTCAGCATAAAACCTGATGAGTGGATGCACCTGTCGCTTATTTATACCCGTGTGCATGGGGAGTGGCTCAGGTATGCAAAAACCACTAGCCAATATTCATTGCCGTTTTCTCTTAAGTCAGAGATGATTGGGGCTCCCAAGTGAATCCCCTAATGTTGTCACGACATAATGTCTCCGTTCCCTCCTTCGGGGAACGAGGGTTACAAACATAACCGAGACGTTCTATGATATAGGAAACCATTTTTAATGTTTGAGAGGAATAAAAACAAGGCTGTAAGGGACCTTTATGGACCATGCACTGCTGGTAAAGACTGTCCCTCGCAGCCTCGCTTTCATCCATATGAGATTCAATATGGCGTCTAACCAATAAGATATACTCATTCAAAAGTTGGTTGCAAGAGCAAATAGGGAGTTCACCTGAGAGAGATTTCCTCATGAGACTGTGGAGTAAATCACTTCATCATCTCTGGGAGCTGCCTATAGCAAACGTTAAATACAAGCCTGGTCACATGCACTGAAAACCCATGTAAAATATTCCATATTATGCAGGGATGTGACCAAGAATAACCCAATAAAACAGAAGCAATGCAGATTCCAGTGCTTTGTGTTTGTGTGTTATCATACTTTTCTCTTTGTTCAAAAGCAGCTTTGAAGAACAGTACCTGTGCCAGCTGTGCTTCATATATCTCAGTCTGTGACTGCTGTGGAAAGCAACAAAAACATTACATAACATCTAAAGCACATACACATCCTTAAGCATCCTTAACCAGAACCGATATTAGCCAGACATCACTCTTTAGAACATATAAAAGAAGGCAATACATTATTTGAATATACGTTATGGTGAGATATAATAAAAACTAATTTACCCTGAGATTCCTTAGGCTGGTATTTCTCAGCAACACTCGCTCTGTTGATTTGTTGTTGTTAAAAAAAGCAAGAATATAAATTGATAATTTCACATTAATTTTATTGAATCAGTAATGTATAATTATTGGCTGAATGACTTACTGGTTTTGCACAGCTTGATCGCAATCCCTGCACTACAGCTCACTATCACAGTAAACACAATGATCAGCCAAAATAACGAGTGTCTCTCCCTGGATCTGCAAGAAGAACACATTTTTACTTGAAACAATAAATCAGTAACAAATAAAACCAGTTTTAGTCAAAATGGTTGAAAAATCGTAAATACAACCACTAGTAATATTATTGAATGGCTTATCACTTTTGACCCATAGGTGGCGCTGCTACAATATTGATGTTGTTTGGTCAGTGTGAGGTGACAATAGCACATACGAAGTTTGGTGTCAATATATCAAATCGTTGCAGAGTGACGGTCTCAGATGTCTTGTCATGTCAGCCTTGTCCATGGAGGCCATTCCCAGCCGCCTGCCTCTCCTGTCGTGGATATGGAAGCGGTTGCTGAGGGACCCTGTGAGGGCTCCTGACTCTTCGCCATGCCCAGAGGAAGCCCCAACTTCCAAGCCTAGCTCAAAAGGGCCCCTGTTCCTGAGGACAGCCCCGGAGGGCTCTGATACCCCAAGAGCTGCCCCGTGGATTTTTTTGGGGGGGGGTAGAAGGGTTCTGGTTGTAGTGGCTGGGCCGAGGGACAGGGCCACGGCCACAAGGACAACCTGCCATGTCCTCCTGAGCTCTCTGCACCGTCATGGACTCCTGAGCTCCCTGCACCAACCATGTACTCCTGAGCTCCCTGCACCGCCATGGCCTCCTGAGCTCCCTGCACCGCCATGGCCTCCTGAGCTCCCTGCACCACCATGTACTCCTGAGCTCCCTGCACCACCATGGCCTCCTGAGCTCCCTGCACCACCATGGCCTCCTGAGCTCCCTGCACCACCATGGCCTCCTGAGCTCCCTGCACCACCATGGCCTCCTGAGCTCCCTGCACCAACCATGTACTCCTGAGCTCCCTGCACCACCATGGCCTCCTGAGCTCCCTGCACCGCCATGGCCTCCTGAGCTCCCAGCTCCGCCATGGCCTCTTGAGCTCCCCGCACCGTCATGGCCTCCTGAGCTCCCCGCACAGCCATGGCCTTCTGAGCTCCCTGCACCGCCATGGCCTCCTGAGCTCCCAGCTCCACCATGGCCTCTTGAGCTCCCCGCACCGTCATGGCCTCCTGAGCTCCCTGCACAGCCATGGCCTCCTGAGCTCCCTGCACCGCCATGGCCTCTTGAGCTCCCAGCTCCGCCATGGCCTCTTGAGCTCACAGCTCCGCCATGGCCTCTTGAGCTCCCCAGCACCGCCATGGCCTCCTGAGCTCCCTGCATCGCCATGGCCTCTTGAGCCCCCCTGCACCTCCATGGCCTCTTGAGCCCCCCTGCACCTCCATGGCCTCCTGAGCTCCCAGCTCCGCCAAGGCCTCCTGAGCTCCCTGCATCGCCATGGCTCTCAGATCATCATCATCATCATCATCATGCACCGCAGTTCTCTTTAGAGGTCCTCCATCTCTACTAAAACAAGATCCCCTGATATTGCACCAGCGTGACGCACCGTGGCAGTGTATGGTGATGTTACCACCCTCATAACCCGACACTCTCTGACTAGAGACACGGAGCATTGGTTCCGCTGGAGAAAAGACAGAGACAAAGTCATTTAAAGTCATCAAGAAAACAGCTGGATGGGGTTCTAAAGCTGCACAGAATACCTTCAGTAACCTGCAGGTCCAGACGTGTGTGAGGATCACCAGTACGTGCCGGAGTCACTCACTTCAGCTTCTCTCAGTGTCGCCGTAAACACATGCATTTTGGGTAATTGACGTATTTTTGATCATATAAGCAAGGGATTGTGATCGTTTGTTGTTTTTGAACAGATGTTTTGCTGACTGTATGGATGTCTTGAGTTCCTGTGAAAGAAACAAAGAAATTCATACTTGCATAATAGAAAACAACCTGTTGTCTTAAATGGGAATAATACAAATAATAAAAACAACCATAAACCCAATAATTCCACTAAAAATCTTATCTTAATAATGTCAGCCTTGTCCATGGAGGCCATTCCCAACCGCCTGCCTCTCCTGTCGTGGATATGGAAGCGGTTGCTGAGGGACCCTGTGAGGGCTCCTGACTCTTCGCCATGCCCAGAGGAAGCCCCAACTTCCAAGCCTAGCTCAAAAGGGCCCCTGTTCCTGAGGACAGCCCCGGAGGGCTCTGATACCCCAAGAGCTGCCCCGTGGATTTTTTTTGGGGGGGGTAGAAGGGTTCTGGTTGTAGTGGCTGGGCCGAGGGACAGGGCCACGGCCACAAGGACAACCTGCCATGTCCTCCTGAGCTCTCTGCACCGTCATGGACTCCTGAGCTCCCTGCACCAACCTTGTACTCCTGAGCTCCCTGCACCGCCATGGCCTCCTGAGCTCCCTGCACCGCCATGGCCTCCTGAGCTCCCTGCACCACCATGTACTCCTGAGCTCCCTGCACCACCATGGCCTCCTGAGCTCCCTGCACCACCATGGCCTCCTGAGCTCCCTGCACCACCATGGCCTCCTGAGCTCCCTGCACCACCATGGCCTCCTGAGCTCCCTGCACCAACCATGTACTCCTGAGCTCCCTGCACCACCATGGCCTCCTGAGCTCCCTGCACCGCCATGGCCTCCTGAGCTCCCTGCATCGCCATGGCCTCTTGAGCCCCCCTGCACCTCCATGGCCTCCTGAGCTCCTTACACTGCCATGGGCTTCAGAGCTCCCTGCACCGCCATGGCCTCTTGAGCTCCCCAGCACCGCCATGGCCTCCTGAGCTCCCTGCATCGCCATGGCCTCTTGAGCCCCCCTGCACCTCCATGGCCTCTTGAGCCCCCCTGCACCTCCATGGCCTCCAGAGCTCCCAGCACCGCCATGGCCTCCTGAGCTCCTTACACTGCCATGGGCTTCAGAGCTCCCAGCACCGCCATGGCCTCCAGAGCTCCCTGCGCCACCATGGCCTCCTATCTCCTATAGTATAATTACTATATATACAGCATATATTGCTTTTGTGGATTGATTCATCACTTCGAGGTAGTTAGCTAGTAGCTAGTTAGGGTTGATGGAGCATAAGGGAACACTGGATAAAACATATCTATACATAATACAGTTCGTTTGTACTCTGATCATATGTGTTCAAATAATTTTTGGATAATTTGTTGCTAAAATGTGAATATTAAAGTCCTGGTGAATGTAAATGGACAACAACTAATTATTTTATTTGTTCATTTAACTGTTTTTGAAAGTTACCGTTTTACCATAGCAGATTCACAGCATGTTCTAAGATGAGAGAAAATAGATCATTATGTGTTTCAATGTCAGTAGCTTAGTACATGTAAGATACAAAAATATAGTTTCATTTTTCTGAGTACAAGATTTTATTTGTTCAATATCTAACCCCGTTTAGTCCCACTTCTCAAGAATCAGTGTTAGGTATGTTGAAAAAAACACTAACTCAAACATTCAGAGATAATGGAAACTATTTTAATGGTCAAACTATACCATAAGACTTTTCAAATACATTCATGACTCCAAAATTAGATGAACAGATTCTTACCGAGGCGTTTGAGCAGATGTGAAGCTTCCTGTGGATTTCACAGAGCCAGTGGACTAAAGGATCATTTAGAGTTCAGATAAATCAAAACAATAGATATAATTGAAAACGTGTCCCTGGAGCACAAAATCAGTCATAAGCAGCACATGTATATTTGTAGCAATAGACAAAAATACATTATATGACTCAAAATTATCAATTTTCCTTTTATGCCAAAAATCATTAGATATTAAGATCATGTTCCATGAAGATATTTAGTACCGTAAATATATCAAAACTTAATTTGTGATTAGTAATATGCATTGCCAAGAACTTCATTTGAACAACTTTAAAGGCGATTTTCTCAATATTTAGATTTTTTTGCACCTTCAGATTCCAGATTATCCAATATTGTCCAAACCATACATCAATGGAAATATTATTAGCTTTCAGATGATGCATTAATCTCAATTTAAAAAAAAATTGACCCTTATGACTGGTTTTGTGGTCACAAACGTGAGGTTATCACATTTATCACTTTATCACTACCTCCACTGGCTGAAGGTTGTCTCAGGTGTTCTGGTTCTGGTGGGTGTGGTTTCTTCTCTTGTGGATACAGTGATATGAACCGGCATATGTAGATCCCTCACTGAGCACCAGTACCATCCCGTGTTCTCCTTCTTCAGTCGGTTCATGCTCACAGTCACTACTCCATTCTTGTTCATGATCTCCACTGACGCTCCATCCAAAAGCCCTCTAGGCTCTGACACACACTTCCCCGCTAGCTTACACCATTTTATATCAGTTTTTCTGGGTAAATGATAATGGCAGGAGATAGTAACACTACCGGCCTCAAAACCAGCCAACATCTGATCCTGAACATAGAGACCAGCAATACCTAGATATGAGAGAATGAACAAGAAGATATTATTATCTTCATTGAAGTAGGGTGAAAATATTGAATTACTATGCTGTCTAGTCAATTTCACCTGCTGTGACCTTTAAGTTGAATTCGTTTTTAATATGAGATTTAGGTCCATCAATCCCACACCAGTATGTTCCACTTTGGCTCTGCTGAATATTCCTCATGTCAATAGTCACAATATTAGTAGTTTTGTTATCTGAAACAGAAACTGTCTCATGTTTCTCTCTCCCATCTGAGAACTCAATGTATTTACTAGTGACCCAGAGATCTCCAAAACTCAGATATTTAACATTATTAACATAAGCAGGATTATACCGACAAGGGATTATGATAGATCTTCTTTCTTGGACAGAGACTTTACTGACTGTTTGGACATCTTGTGCACCTAAAGCAACGAGATAAATACAGTTTCAAAATACCGTTGCATTTTAGTTATTTAGGTTTAGACACCAATCAATAAGATAAAGGAAAATCATAATCGACTCACCTAAGATGTTGAAAAACATGCAAATAAGGACAGAGAGAATCATTGTTGTTGAGTATAATGAGGCCAGTGGCTGAAACGAGCTTCACCACAAGCATTTCCTTCGTCATAACAGAAAATGTCAACTGCCTTTCTAGCTCAGAAAACATTGCCAAGCTACGGAACATGTTAAGTGTATCTGATGCAGAAAAGCTATGCATTCATGACCTCTAGACTGGACTATTGTAATGCACTGCTAGGTGGTTGTCCTGCATCTTCAATAAACAAGCTACAGATAGTACAAAATGCTGCGGCTAGAGTCCTTACCAGGTCAAGAAAATATGATCATATTACTCCAATTTTACAGTCTCTGCACTGGCTACCTATTAAGTTTCGTATCAGTTACAAAATATTATTACTTGCCTATAAGGCCCTAAATGATTTAGCTCCTGCGTACCTAACTAATCTTCTATCACGACCCGCTCCCTAAGGTCGCAAAACTCTGGACTCTTGGTAGTACCTCGGATAGCAAAGTCCACTAAAGGAGGGAGAACTTTTTCATATCTGGCTCCTAAACTCTGGAATAGCCTTCCTGAAAACGTTCGGGGTTCAGACACACTCTCTCTGTTTAAATCACATCTCTTTAGTCAAGCATTCATATAATGCATCTCATAATCTAGTACTGCAGGTATATCTGATTCAAACGCACATTATTATGCTTTAGCTTGGGTTGAACAAATAATTTATGCTTGGATGGAACAGCTACGCTTATTATGTCTCTATTCATTTCTCTGTTTCTGATTAATATCCCATAATTACACAAACTTCAGTCTGGATCCAACCCTTAAATGATCCGAGATGACCGAACCCCTGAGAAGAGATGATCCCGACCCCTCAGACAATATACAGAATTAACCAAACTTTGCCTTAAGTTAAATATATTAAGTTTCTGCAATATATAAATCTATTGTAGAAACTGAATCTACTGTAAATCTGCTTTGCAATGATTGTATCGTGAAACGCGCTATACAAATAATCTTGAATTGAATTGAACACAAAGGATGTTCATATCAAGAGCTGTTTGAATTACACAGATTTGATCATTAAAATCACAAATGCATTGACATACTTGGTGTATATGGAATTCTCACTTAGTAATTTATTGTAAATCATTTCACCAACAATTACAAAGAAACACCATACAACACATACAAATTCTTGTGAAATGTTATGTTATATTGTAAGGACCAAATGTCCCCACAAGGATAGCAACACTTGAATTGTTTGATATTATGAGGACCGGCTTGCGGATAAATGAGTAAAAATAGTAAATTATATTTATCTGAAAGTGTAACAATGCAATGAGGTTTTCTGTAAGGGGTAGGTTTAGGGTTGTTCTTGTGCCACTGGGCACAAATTGTTCTTTTAAACCGAATAATTCGGTTCAGACTAAAACAACTCAATGCCGAATTTAACTCATCCAGTTGTGAAATGTAACTTTTTGTGGCACACTAAGCTATAATGACTTCAGAAGACTGGAATATTTCCAGGGAATATCTTTATGAGCTCCTTTAATGTCCCAGGATTAACTGCATGCTAAATTGCTAAAATCGTGTAACACGAAAAACTAAATGAGAGTAAATAATGACAGAATTTTCCTTTTGCAGGTCTGAAGCTTTCCTTTAAACCACTGTATAAGTAACAGTACCTTATTTTAATAAATGCACCACATATTGGGAACTAAACTTGTGTTAACGATGAACAATGAGTGTGTCATAGATGACTGATGGTATGACACATGACGTTTGTGTTTCCCATGATTTCTTAAAAGTTCATATACAGGGAAATTAGTCAAAAAGGGAACAATAACACTCGACATAAAAGGCGAATATGAGTTCTGGTGTGAAGCAAGCGGTGTGTTAGGTGTAGTGATGGCGTGAGCGTGGGAACTCATCACTTAATGCTTGTGGTCACTGAGCTTCCTTCACAATGTGTTTTACACAAATGCATCGCTGCATAATGATGACGCTCCTCTGCAAACCTCACATTTCAATGCATTTCATTATCTGTCTCATCCTGTCAAGGTTAATGGAGAAAATCCTAGCAGGCTGTTGAGGGCTGTAGATGGGTAATTTCAGACGTTGTGGGTGCTGTATTAAGATTCCCATCATATGTGGATCGCCTGCTGAGATTCAATAAGACAGGACTGCATCACAATTTTAGCTCATTTATAATTGCACATTTGCCGCCAAGCTTGTGTGAACAACTGCGGTTTAGTTTTTTCTCAAGAACAGTATACACTGTAAAAAATGGCCATGATTTAAACAGTAAAAACTGCGAAAATGCTACAGTAAAAACCTGTTAAAGGGTTAACGGTAAGTTCCCATAATATATACGGTGAAAAACTGTAATAGACATTTCAGACAATATTTACGGTGAAATACTGTTTTTGGAAGTGAAAAATAATAAAATTGACATTCTCAGAATTCCCTTCATTGCATTTCACATTTCATTTTTATTTGAAATAACTGTTTCTTCTTAGTTTTTTCTTATTAGTTATGTTTATTAGGGTTGTATGTTACATCTAATGTTGTTAAATTAATGTTTATTGCATATTTTAGTTTATTGAGTGTTACTATGATGGTGATTAGTGTTTGTGTGAAAGTGAATGTGCATCTTTAATATACTGTATGTTATTATTTAAAAGCTGCTTGTGATTGGCTTTGGTTAATCATGTGACTTCCTCATCACCGCCTGCTATTGGTGGTTATCCGTGTATTACAAAGATACAAAACAGATTTCAGTACTTTAATAGGTTGGTAAATTAACATTATATCAGTTAATGAAATTACGGTGTTTAACTGTAAATTTAAGTTAAACCGTAAAATGTTGCTACCGTATTTTTCACGGTAGAGTCCCACAGCTGCCGTTTTTTTACCGTCATTTTTTTTTACAGCTTCAGAAATCAACCGGAGTTAAACCTAGAGAGATATCTGTATTTCCATATTTTGCAGGCCTGCATGATTGGTGCGTTTCTCTAGTTTATTAGTCCATCTTATAAAACACGTATGTCTTCAGCACCTGTGCATGCTCCCCAGTGACGTCCAGTGGTGGACGAAGTACACAAATCAAGCACTTGAGTAAAAGTACAGATACGCATTATAAAATATTACTCCAGTAAAAATACTGCTTTTTCAATTTTACTTGAAAGTACAAAAGTACTCGATTTTTTATGTACTTAAGTAAAAAAGCACTAATAGATAGATTTATTTAGCAATTACTTAATTTAATTTTATATTAGCACATTTGTATAACCCTACTGTTCAAAATACCTGGGATTAGGAAAATATAATTCTATTTTCATAATGATTTTTTTTCTTCTCAAACCTTGTCTGTGGTGTTAAAACACCCCCAAATGTCCCCAGAGGACATCACTTCCCACTTATATAATTACTGTAGTTATGGTCTGAACATTAGGTCCTTTATTGACAACAACTCATTTTCAGTGCATGCAACATTGAATGCCACGACTTTATAATTGTAATATTTCTGCTCTGATTTAAGACGTTTCAAAGCTTTCATTTGTGTTCGTCTGAAAGGTTTGTCTTCGTGTTTTGGTCAAAGTGGCTCAAGCAAACCTATTTAATATCACATAATGCCATCACAGAAAATAAGGACTCTGAATATGATTTTTTTGAAGTAAATATGAATCCTCTCATCATTTACATAATTTCTTCTGTGGAACATGAAAGACTGTACATTTTAATAAGCATGTCATTGTTTTGTTCTTTGGGGTTATATTTACTTGATTAATAAAACTAGAAGAAGAGTTGTCACAGAAACTGCACAGAAAGAGAGTCATCTGATCTCATTAACGTCTGTGTGCTTCATGTAATTATGGGTTGTCTTTGATGAGCGATCGCTGTGTTCTAGGTCAGTCACTAAAAGCGTCAGTCTCCTCGTTCTGTGCGTCAGAAGAACCATCTAAAGTGAGCAGTCGCCGGGTTCAGACCCCAATGAACTTATTCAACTTCTGTGGGACTTCAGGAAAACACAATTTCATCAATATAAAGCTGCAAGGTGCTTCTTATTTGATCCGTGTGATGCAGTTTAAACCTTGATCTTTAAAGTAACACAATGTAACACAACTCGAAACTTCCTTTCCTGACCTAATTACTGAAACTAGCTAAAACAACTGGTTAGACATTGGGTGTGTCCCAATACTCACACTTGTGGCTTGACCACTTGTCTTCTTGCAGGATGTACTTCCTGTATTTGGCCCAAGTGTTCAAGTGCGCATGACTTTCGATTGTGCAATGGGACACACTTACAACACAGTGTTGAGAAAATCTAAATAAAGTGTTTCATGCACTTTTAATTCTTTGCACTTTAAATTCTTCCAAACTTTTTGTTCGGTTCACTGTAAAAAGTGATAAGTTGACTTAACTTTAAAACAATTAAGGAAACCCGTTGCCTTAAAAATTATTAAGTAAATAATAAAACATAAAAAAAGTTAAGCAAATTATCAAGCACTAAAACGTTAAACTGAGATCACCATGAGTCATACTTTAATAATAAGTATAATACTTTCAAATTGTCATAGCCATTAAAATATAGAGACAGAGACCATATGTAATTAATTAATATATATATATATGAAACAATAATCATTACAACCAGATATATTAAATATTTAAATATTACATTTCCACCTCTAATGGAGACAAAACCAAGGGACTTTAAAATATGATATACCTTGATGTAATATAATGATATACAATGATATATACGTCAATGATAGAAATTACAATTTTGTAGATTTCTTAAAGATTTTATATTCGAATAAAACACCACAGATATATATATATATATAATTTCCCTTGTCCGATAAATGAACCCCATCACGTCCTCATCATAATCAATACACAAATTGCATTCATCTATGGATTTATAATGCTGAGTGACAGATATCTATATTATCCAGATAACTTGGTGAATTCAACACGGATGAAAACAAGGCTTTGAGAGTCAAAACCCCCAAATCTTCACAACGTGGTTGGTCAGCTGAACAGTCAGTATATTATTAAACTACAGTACAATCCAGTGAATACTGTACTTATGTCCTACTCTGACCAACATCTATTAGCCAAGCCACAGTTACAAACAAAGGAGGAAGAACATTTTAAACTACTGAACACGCAATTGCTTTAAAACAACAGTCAATAAACAAAGTTAATATCGAGTAACTATGAATGAATCGATTGTGTGTCGCCACCTACTGGTGAAGTGATGAATGACTCGCTGAACACAGACTGTGACGATTAACAAACACAAGACAGGAGAGAGAAGAGAAACGTCCACTGACTGTGGTTATATCAGCTTTATTGTTTGGGGCAATAAAACATTCAAACTGGACCATAAGGTCTTGTTATATAACTGGAACATATAATGTGTGCCTTTATTTAAAGAAATATTGTTAAAAGAGATGAATGATTTTGTCTCATTTTAATTAGACAGTAATATATAATCATATCTGATAATTTGACAAACGTATTTGTCAGACACATACACACACTCTCACACACACACTCTCACATACCCACACACACTCTCTCACATACACACAAATGGACGCGCACACACACACACACACACACACACACACACACACACACACACACACACACACACACACACACACAAACACTCTCTCTCTCACACACACACACCACCACACACCACACACACACACACACACACACTCTCTCTCACATACACACACACCTCTCTCTCTCTCACACACACACACACACACACACACACGCATGCACGCACACACACACTCTCTCTCTCCACACACACGCACACGCACACACTCTCACATACACACACAAATGGACGCACACACACACTCTCTCTCTCTCACATACACACACACACACACACACACACACACACGTACACACACTCTCTCTCTCTCTCACACGCGCGCGGCACACACTCACGCAAGCACCCAGGTACACACACACACACACACAGTATCATTATAAATGTCTTTACTGTCACTTTTGGTCCATTTAATGCATAATCAATACAATTATTAATTTCATTAAAGAATGTCTCACTGGCTCCCAATTTATTTATTTATTATTTTTTTTATAAATAAATCTGCTTCACGATGCCGTAGAAGAACCTTTTAGTCTAAATGTGTCCATAAAGAACATTTAAGATCTGAGGAGCCTTTCTGTGCTGTTTGTGGTGAAAGAAGGTTCTTCAGAAAGATCACAAATGCTTCTCCGGGCATCGATTGAAGAACCGTTTAAGCAGCTTTATTTTCAACAGTGTAGTGTATCTAGAAGCTGTCCAACAATAACATCGACTACAGCATTCAGATGAAATCCTTCAGCACATTTATTATTATCATATAAAAATATAGATGGGACGTGTTACACACAGAGACAGAGAGGCGCGTCCCATCATGCATCACAGCTGCCAAAGCCAAATAATACTGTCAGGAACATCAACACATTCGGGTCCAAGCACAGCGACTGATCCTCTCAAAACAGACCACCGTGCTTCTCTTTTCAACATCATAAAGGTGTGTTTGGCAATACTTCATATGTTAAAAAACTCAAAAAATCTATATACGTACATTTATATATATCTATATATATATATATATATATTTATAAATTCATAAGCAAGGCATATTGTGTTCACCACTTCAGGGTATGATTGTCATATTTGTTTACATGGCTGGGTTCCTCGTTTGTGTAATTTTGAAAAAAAAATGATTGACAGAGGAACAATAAAATATTTCAAACAATATAAGTGTCCCTGGAGCACAAAACCAGTCTTGAGGTATATTTGTAGAAATAGACAATAATACATTGTATGGGTCAACTTTTCTTTTATGCAAAAAAATCATTAGATATTAAAATCATGTTTCATGAAGATATTTGTAACTTAAATATATTAAAACTTAATTATTGATTAGTAATATGCATTGCTACGAACTTCATTTGAACAACTTTAAAGATGATTTTTATTATATTTTAGCCTCAGATTTTCAAATATTGTCCAAATCAATGTAAATATTATTAGCTTTCAGATGTGGCATAAATATCAATTTATACAAATTGACCCTTATGACTGGTTTTGTGCTCCAGGGTCACACATCTTACAAAGGTAGAAAAGTGTTGAAAGCAGCTCTCGGTTCTTAATACTGAGAGAACAGTCTGGATTTTGATTGTGCTGGACGCTGGACATCAGAGGTCAGAGGTCAGAGACAGGAGGACGGAGGAGAGCAGGACACCGAGGGAGACAGAGAGCGGGCCGAGCGCGGACGAGCTGATGGTGGACAGCTGGACCTCGGACTGAAGGAAGGCCGCCAAAGGCACGTGGGACACCAGCGTTGGGCTGGCCGAGTTGATGAGCGAGTCGATCTTCTCTGCTTCTTTACTGCAGGCTTCGATCTGCACAGGAGAGCACATCACACCACAAACAGGCCATTACGTTCCTTGCAGACCGCTTTGATATTTATAGCCAAGTTTGAGGAACATCTGGAGCGTATGATGCAAGCTTAGGAAAGATTCCCGTCTAGAGCACTAGTACACTGGCTATGCTTTAGATCAAAACAGAGATATAAAACGTATTATTTAATACGAGCGAATCATGTCGACAACACTAAACCCGCTCTGCATGTTTTCACTAAGCATTTTTACTAATGCTGTCAAAATATTTATCAAATGTATATATTTAGGACATTTATTGTTATTAAAAATGT
>CM049836.1:763110-803110 GCA_027422435.1 Schizopygopsis pylzovi | reverse complement strand
AAGTGCGTGTGAGAGAGTGTGTGCGTGTGTGTGATGTATGATGTATGTGTGTGTGTGTGTGTGTGTGTGTGTGTGTGTGTGAGTGATGTGCTGGTGTGTGTGTGTGTGTGTGTGTGATGTGCTGGTGTGTGTGTGTGTGTGTGTGTGATGTGCTGGTGTGTGTGTATGTGTGTGTGTGTGTGTGTTGTGTGTGTGTGTGTGTGTGTGTGTGTGTGTGTGTGTGTGTGTACCTACTTAACCATATTTTGGGGACAAATTTGTACCCAAAAGTGAGGTAAACCTGACAAATTCTCCAAAAACCTCCATTTGGGGACGTCCTCATTTGTAAAACAGGTTTAAAAATAAACTAAACAAAGTTTTTTAGAAATTGTAAAAATGTAAAAAGTCTCCTGTGATGGTTAGGTTTAGGGATAGGGGCAGTGTAAGGGGATAGAATATACAGTTTGTACAGTATAAAAACCATTATGCCTATGGAGAGTCCCCATTTAGATAGCTAAGTAAACATGTGTGTGTGTGTGTGTGTGTGTGTGTGTGTGTGTGTGTGTGTGTGAGTGCGTGCGCTGTGTGCGTGTGAAGGCACCTCTGGCTCCTCTGGCAGGGGTTCGGGGAGCAGGGGTCGATGCTCCTGCAGGATCCGAACACAAACTGGTTGTCCTTGTAGCCGACGCAGCGCGCGACACAAGCGCTGGGATATGTGCGTCCGTTGTGAGCACAAACCGGCACGAAGTGATCGGCGCAGCCGCAGGGAAGCCCTGAGAGAGAAACCACACCAAACACAACCATTCACAACAATCCAACTGATTTACAAATTACTGCTTTACTCATTTAAAAAAAGTCTTGAAAAATGTTCTGTTCATTTAATAATAAAATAGATGTTTTATTGATCTACTTCAATATTTTATTAATTCATTTAACTTACATTTATCTTTTTTCCTTGTTATTTATTTATTTTTTAGTAGAAATTATTGTGAAGTCTAACATCTGCGGAAGTGCATTTCAGTCCCAAAAAATATAAATAAATAAAATGGTAATTGCAACTTTTTATCAGAACTGCAAAAGTCAGAATCACAAGCAGTGAACGGAATTGTGAGGAAAAAGTCAGAATTCTTCAAAACTGTGAAGAAAAAAAAGTCACAATTACCTAAAAAGTAGTATTGCAGGATAATGTTTATATATATATATATATATATATATACACAGGTGCTGGTCATATAATTAGAATATCATCAAAAAGTTGATTTATTTCACTAATTCCATTCAAAAAGTGAAACTTGTATACATTCATTCCACACAGACTGATATATTTCAAGTGTTTATTTCTTTTAATTTTGATGATTATAACTGACAACTAATGAAAACCCCAAATTCAGTATCTCAGAAAATTAGAATATTACTTAAGACCAATACAAAGAAAGGATTTTTAGAAATCTTGGCCAACTGAAAAGTATGAACATGAAAAGTATGAGCATGTACAGCACTCAATACTTAGTTGGGGCTCCTTTTGCCTGAATTACTGCAGCAATGCGGCGTGGCATGGAGTCGATCAGTCTGTGGCACTGCTCAGGTGTTATGAGAGCCCAGGTTGCTCTGATAGTGGCCTTCAGCTCTTCTGCATTGTTGGGTCTGGCATATCGCATCTTCCTCTTCACAATACCCCATAGATTTTCTAGGTCAGGTTAAGGTCAGGCGAGTTTGCTGGCCAATTAAGAACAGGGATACCATGGTCCTTAAACCAGGTACTGGTAGTTTTGGCACTGTGTGCAGGTGCCAAGTCCTGTTGGAAAACGAAATCTGCATCTCCATAAAGTTGGTCAGCAGCAGGAAGCATGAAGTGCTCTAAAACTTCCTGGTATACGGCTGTGTTGATCTTGGACCTCAGAAAACACAGTGGACCAACACCAGCAGATGACATGGCAACCCAAACCATCACTGACTGTGGAAACTTTACACTGGACCTCAAGCAACGTGGATTCTGTGCCTCTCCTCTCTTCCTCCAGACTCTGGAACCCTGATTTCCAAAGGAAATGCAAAATGTACTTTCATCAGAGAACATAACTTGGGACCCCTCAGCAGCAGTCCAGTCCTTTTTGTCTTTAGCCCAGGCGAGATGCTTCTGACGCTGTCTGTTGTTCAAGAGTGGCTTGACACAAGGAATGCGACAGCTGAAACCCATGTCTTGCATACGTCTGTGCGTAGTGGTTCTTGAAGCACTGACTCCAGCTGCAGTCCACTCTTTGTGAATCTCCCCCACATTTTTGAATGGGTTTTGTTTCACAATCCTCTCCAGGGTGCGGTTATCCCTATTGCTTGTACACTTTTTTCTACCACATCTTTTCCTTCCCTTCGCCTCTCTATTAATGTGATTGGACACAGAGCTCTGTGAACAGCCAGCCTCTTTTGCAATGACCTTTTGTGTCTTGCCCTCCTTGTGCAAGGTGTCAATGGTCGTCTTTTGGACAACTGTCAAGTCAGCAGTCTTCCCATGATTGTGTAGCCTACAGAACTAGACTGAGAGACCATTTAAAGGCATTTGCAGGTGTTTTGAGTTAATTAGCTGATTAGAGTGTGGCACCAGGTGTCTTCAATATTGAACCTTTTCACAATATTCTAATTTTCTGAGATACTGAATTTGGGGTTTTCATTAGTTGTCAGTTATAATCATCAAAATTGAAATAAACACTTGAAATATATCAGTCTGTGTGGAATGAATGTATACATTATACAAGTTTCACTTTTTGAATGGAATTAGAGAAATAAATCAACTTTTTGATGATATTCTAATTATATGACCAGCACCTGTATATATATATATATATATATATATATATATATATACACACACATCAGATTTTTATTTGGACCCAACCACAGAATAAAAACATAAAAAAGTAACCAACTTTTTATCTTATATTTTTTCAGAACTGCAAAGGTCAGAACTGTGAGACGTAAACTCAGAATTGCAAGAGAAAAGTCTGAATTAATTTATCACAATTATGACGTTTGCAAGCAAAAACTTAGTATTGTGAGATAAAAAAGTCAGTTACCTAAAAAGTCAAAATTGCAAGATATGAACTCTAAAATGTCTCTTGCATTTCAAGGTTATTTATTACAATTCTGAATTTATATCTCACAGTTCTGACTTTTTTCTTGCAGCTCTGTGTTCATATCTTGCAATTCTGTTATAAAAAATTGCAATTACCTAAAAGTCAGAACCGTGAGATGAAAAGTCAGGATGACTTGTTTATTTGTTGGGCTCATAAACAGCAGTAGAGATGATTGTGAAGCACAGACCTGTGAAGAGCCGTCTGTCCTCGTCCAAGCCATCGGACCGCAGACACTGACGAGGCGAGCAGATGCTTTCTCCGGCGAAGCAGGAGCAGCGATGACAGTCGACCCGGAACGACACACCGTGACCTGCTCGAGAACATGAGACGATCACCAACAAAACACTCACTCCTGCTGCTGCTCTTCTGATATACAGCGCTGCCCAAAATCACCAGAACACTAGTATCTCCAGCAGCTAAAAACTGGTTTATGTCAGTTAGTTCTATCCTTTGCTGCAGTGCAAACTTGCACCCTCAGATTCCAGATTTTCAAATATTGTCCAAACCATACATCAAAGAAAATATAATTTATTCAGATTTCAAATTATGTAGAAATCTCTATTTCAAATAATTGACACTTAAGACTGGGTTTGTGGTCCAGGGACACATACAGTATATGTATTCCCAAATTAGTTATGCGAGTAATAATACAGTATGCTAAACGTTTAGTCTCCATAAGAACAGAGATCAGTTCATCTTTCCAGGCGGTGACATAACTATAAAACAGCACATCTGTCTCCAATGAGCCCAAAGATGGCGAGCGCTTTAGAAGCAGAGTAAAAATAAACATGAAAGAAAAAGCAATAAACTAATTCAGGTTCAAACCGACAGGCATAAAAACCAGCTGTATACAAAAAGACATACAAATAAAAACTAGAAAGAAATCTTTTCACAAATGATATGCATTCGTTCTAATTCTAAAAAAAATGTTTCCATAGTTTTTCTATGTACTTATATATTTGTTTGTGTTTTTTAAAACATACTGGAAACCATTCTAAATATCATCCACTGAGAAACCGTTCTTCAGGAACTCGAGCTGCGTCCGGTAAGACGCTTTGGGGAACATCTCCAGCGTGAGCGGCTCTTAATATCATGTGTAATCACAGGTGGGGTGACGTAATGACCAGCTGATATTAAAGAACGTACGATGTAGCCAGCATCAGCTTTTTGTCATTCAGCAAAAGCGCTCTGTGTGTGTTGAAGAAGTAGACACTCTCTTGAGGAAGGAGGCCATCGAGGTGGTCCCTCCCCACGAAAGAGAGTCCGGGTTCTACAGCCGGTACTTCTTAGTTCCAAAGAAGGATGGGGGGGTTGCGTCCGATTTTAGATCAGCGTCAGCTGAACCGCTCAGTATTGCGACTGAAGTTTAAGATGCTGACACTCAAACAGGTCGTGTCACGGATCAGGTCCGAGGACTGGTTTGTCACGATCGATCTAAAGGACACATACTTCCATGTCTCCATCTTTCCCACTCACCGGAAGTTCCTGAAGTTTGCTTTCGAGGGCCAAGCGTACCAGTATCGGGTTCTTACGTTTGGCCTAGCACTCTCACCCCGCACTTTCACGAAGTGTTTGGATGCTACGCTAGCTCCGTTGCAGCTACAGGGCATCCACATACTCAATTACATCGACGATTGGCTGATTATCACTCGATCAGAGCAGATGACGGTTCGTCATCGAGATGCCGTTCTGGCCCACTTGAAAGTGCTTGAACGCCAAGAAAAGTGTGCTTTCTCCGACTCAGAGGACCACTTATCTGGGCATTGTGTGGGATTCGCTCACGATGCAGGCTTGTATGACACCTGCTCGGATTGAGTCAATCCTCACCGCAGTTGCGAGGGTGAAAGAAGGCTGGTCACTCACTGTGAAGCAGTTTCAGAGACGGCTGGGTCTGATGGCAGCTGCGTCTGATGTGATACCTGTTGGCCTGCTGTACATGAGACCCCTAAAATGGTGGCTCAAGACCAAGATCAAGGTCACGCGGCGATGCCTACGAGCCTTAGACATGTTGAGGAAGCCTTGGTTCTTGTTTATGGGATCGCGCTGCTCCCGGGAGTTCTGGCGAGAGTGCGCCGGGACGAGGTCAGTCTACTTCTGGTAGCACCGTTCTGGCCGGTTTGAGTATGGTTCTCGGACCTGATTTATCTCCTCGACGGCTCTCCATGGGAGATTCCCGTCAGGTGGGATCTCCTCTCAAAGGCAGTGGTCTATCACCCCCTATGAAAGCTATGGAAGTTGTGGGTATGGCCCCTGAGGAGGCACAGCTCATAGCTTCCAGTCTCTCAACCGAGTTTGTTGAGACCATCCTCCAATCCAGAGCTCCCTCAACGAGGAAACTGTATGCCTTGAAGTGGAAACATTTCACTTCTTGATGGGGAGACTGCCAGCTCGACCCAGTCAACTGCCTGGTTGGTACAGTTCTGGAGTTCCTGCAGGCCCGTCTCTCCGCAGGGTTGACCCGCTCCACCCTGAAGGTTTCCATGGCTCCTGTTTCTGCCTACCACACCTCTCTTGGTGGGCAGTCAGTGGGCAGAAACCCCCTAGTTTCATGTTTCCTCCATGGTGTGCTGAGGCTCAAGGTTCAAGGTTTCTTTATTTGTCACATAATAAATTATACAGGGTATAATTAGAAGTGAAATGTAATCGAATCAGGTCCGCTCAGTGGACAGTGCAAAATAATAAAAATAAAAATTATATAAAGTAACACAACACAAGAGCATATATATGGTAAAAAAAGAGAAATAAGAGTAAAATGTGCAATGAAATAAAAAAGTGCAACACAATAAGATGTGCAAAACAATAAGATGTGCAAAACAATAAGATGTGCAAAAAACAATAAGATGTGCAAAAAACAATAAGATGTGCAAAAAAAACTGTGTACTGGGACTTAATAAATAGTAATGTGAATAAGAGGGATGTGCAGACGGGTTGTTCAGGGTATTGTACATAAAGCAGCAATATTTGAGAATATGAGAATGTTTACAGTTAACAATGAGTCTTGTAAATGTTTATGAGACTGGGTTCGTGTTTAGGAGCCTGATGGCCTGAGGGAAGAAGCTTCTCCTCAGTCTCTCGGTTTTTGCCATCATGCTCCTGAAGCGCTTGCCAGATGGCAGTAAACAGAAAAGATGGTTACCGGGGTGAGTTGAGTCTTTGATGATTTTTGCAGCTCTGCTTTTGCAGCGTTTGAGGTAGATGTCCTGCAGAAAGGGGAGAGCAGACCCTGAGATGCGCTCAGCTAAGCGCACGACTCTCTGTAGAGCTTTGCAGTCCTGGTTTGAGGAATTACCATACCACACTGAGATGCACTGAGTCAATACACTTTCTATGGCCCCAGAATAGAAAGTTTTCAGGATAGCTGGTGAGACCCTGAATTTCCTCAGCTGTCGCAGATGGTACAGTCTTTGCCTGGCTTTCTTAACCTGTGTTTGAATGTGTGTAGTCCAAGTTAGGTCCTCGGAGATGTTTACACCGAGGTACTTGAAGCTACTCACCCTCTCCACAGGGGTCCCACTGATCATAAGAGGAGTGTAGGGCCGCTGCTGTCTCTTCCTGAAGTCCACGATCAGCTCCTTAGTTTTGCTCGCGTTCAAAGAGAGACAGTTGTCCTGGCACCATGATGTGAGTCTCTCCACCTCATCCAAGTATGCGGCCTCGTCATCGTTGTTAATGAGGCCCAGAACCACAGTATCATCCGCAAATTTGACAATAGAAGTGGAGCTGTGAGAGGACACGCAGTCGTGGGTGTATAGAGAGTAGAGCAGGGGACTCAGGACACAACCCTGTGGGGCTCCTATGTTCAGGGTGATGGAATTGGAGGTGAACTGGCCGACTTTCACCACTTGTGGTCTGGCGGTGAGGAAATCTTGAATCCAGTCACAGAGTGAAGTGTTTAGGCCGAGGTCTGTGAGTTTATCAGCTAGCTTGGTGGGGACTATAGTGTTGAAAGCTGAGCTATAGTCTATGAATAGCAGCCTGACATAGTTGCCATTCTTGCTGTCGATGTGAGTGAGGGAGGAGTGCAGGACCTGGGAGATGGCATCATCAGTAGACCTATTTGGCCGATAGGCAAACTGAAGAGGGTCCAAAGTAGCAGGGATGGAGGAGCAAATGTGTTTCTTTAAAAGTCTCTCAAAAACCTTCATGACTGTCGATGTGAGGGCAACTGGACGATAGTCATTCAGGCAAGAGGGTTTACTGTTCTTAGGCACAGGGATTATGACAAATTTTTTAAAGGAGGTGGGAACAACAGAGGTAGCAAGGGACTCATTAAATATGGAAGTAAACAAACCAGCAAGCTGATCAGCACAGGACCTCAGAATGCGGCCAGTAATCCCATCAGGTCCTGCTGCTTTCCTGACGTTCACTCTCCTTAGTTCCCTCCGAACATCATCCTCTGACACGGTGATAACATGATCGCTGCTCTGTCTGCTGCTTCCTGACGGGCTGTTCGGCAGATTTGCGCTGCCATTACATTCAAAGCGGCCGTAGAAGGTGTTTAGTTCTTCGGCCAGCAACGGATCTGCTCTCACCTCTGCGGAGGAGTTATTTCCAGAGGAACATATGGTCTTCAGTCCCTGCCACATGCGTCGAGAGTCATTGAGCTGGAAATGTGACTCAATTCTCTCTCTGTACCGGTGCTTAGCGGCTCTTATTGCACGTCGGAGAGCATAACACGATGCCTTGTACTCGCTCATGTTTCCTGACAACAGACCGGCATTGTATGCGGCAGTGCGATGGTTAACCGCATCACGGATTGATCTGTCCACCCACGGTTTCTGATTAGTAAATGTCCTTATTGTTACCGTTTCAGTGGCTTGCTCGGTTAGCGTGTTTACGAAGCTTAATGCTACATCCGTGAATTCGCTGACGTCAGATGAACTCGCCCGGAACATGTCCCAGTCGACGTCATCAAGAGACGCCTGTAGCATAGCTTCAGAGTGGGAGGACCAGCGCGTCACTTCCCTCTCCACCGGCGGTTCATGAACAATCCTTTGTTTGTATTCCGGTGTGAGGAAAATGGCGACATGATCTGATTTGCCAAAAGCCGGCAGTGAGTGGGCTTTGCAGGCATTTTTGAGCAGAGTGTAGCAATGATCGAGTGTATTCAGTCCTCTGGTTGGACAGGATATGTGCTGATTAAAGTTAGGGATGACCTTCTTGAGGTTGGCTTTGTTAAAGTCCCCCGTGATGATACATGCAGCGTCAGGATGTTTATTGATGTAGCCACTGAGCTCATCGTGGAGTTTGGACAGAGCCAAGCTGGTATCTGCCTGTGGTGGTATATAAACGGCAGTAACGACATAATGGAGGCTGAGACCTCCATTACGGTCCCATGTTCCACCTTGGGACCTGACTGTGGTGCCGGAAGCTCTCTGTAGGCCTCCCTTCGAGCCTATTGAGGAGATCTCTGATCGCCATCTCACTCTGAAGACTGTATTTCTTCTGGAGATATCTTCTCTCAAGAGAGTTGGGGATCTGCAGGCCCTCTCAGTGGCCCCTACTCCTTTGTACTTTGTGCCCAGCATGGCCAAAGCCTTTTTATACCCATGAGCGGGGTATTCTCCATAGGTCCCCTCCTCAGCACCACAGCCTATAGTACTGCAGACTTTTTGCCCTCCTCCCTTTCGGGAACCTGACCAGCAAAATCACACTGGATGCAAATGTCCACAGAGCTGCCCTGTGGAGAAAGGTGGACCAATTGTTAGTCTGCTACGGTCACCTTAATAGAGGTCTGCCGGCTACTAAGCAGACCCTCAGCCGATGGATTGTGGATGCCATTTACATTTCTTTTAAGTCCTCTCCGCTCCCCTCACCGCTGGGAGTCAGAAGCTCATTCAACTCAAAGTGAGGCGGCCTCCAAGGCCTTTCTTGCAGGTCTCCCAATACAGGACATCTGCAACGCAGCGTCTCGTTCCTTCGGGGAACCAGGGTTCCATACGTAAAATTAGGTGATTTCTGTTTTTATTAATGCATCGTTATACCAATAGATGGCAGTGTCCACTTAAAACCAAATGACCAGCAGTGTTGCCATCTATTTTTCAGAGAAAGTTGCTAAAGGAAGGTTTATTTGTTGCTAAAAGTTGTTAAATGACATTGTGAAATCATTACGCAATCACGCAATCAAATCTCAGCAAAAATTTGTGTGCTACACTAAAAATAAAGTCTGTAAAATAGAGCACAATCTACTATGTTAATATGAAGGAATTCTCTGTATTGATTTTTCCACAGATTTTTTACCTGCATTTTTTATTACGTTGCATTGTATTTTGTGTTTACAGTTTAGTAGATAATGGATAACAGATAATGTCCTGGAAAATTATTTGTAGCTTTTGCATCTTTCTAGATATTTTTCTTACAGTGTACTACTGATCAATAATCGCAGGTAGAAGCTACTAACAAAGTGTATCATGAATGAAAAATGATTCAACTACACTATTATTTTTTTTACTATTATTATTACAATAAACAATTGCAAATAGCAGGTAACTTAATTCACGTGATGTGTGTACTGCGAGGCATCTTTGGTTTTCTCTGTTTGTGTAATTTAAAAGGTAAATGTTCCTTTTTAGCATTTGAGTCACTTATCAAAAAGTTACTAAAACTTGCCAAATAAAAAAAAAATGGCCAAATTTGTTGCTAGGTGCTTTTGGAAGAAAAAGTTGCTAGGGTAGTCTGAAAAGTTGCAAAATTTAACAACAAAATTGCTAAGTTGGCAACACTGATGACCAGTCCTGGAACACGACATTACAAAGACAACACACACATACATAGGCTCAAGAAATTTCTCAAGACGTTACCTAGATTTGATGACGTTCTTGCTGAGATTTTGCTTATTGTTGATTCTCTTAAACTCATTTAGTTTCTTAAGGCTTATTATGATATATTCCTTACTGATCGAGGTGTTGTTTTTTCCCACTTTCCTTTATGTTATTGTATTTCAATGCAGTGCTGTTTCTTGTCTTGTTGTTGATTTTTTGCAATACAAAAAATCCATTGGCTCAGTTTTTTGCATTATTTGTCTTGCTAGTGATAATAGTTAATCAAATAAAAACTGTTACACACCGTTACTATGTGAAATACACATGATTCAAGCAGCAAGTGCTGATGAAGAGTTGCTATTCATTAAAGTGAGAGCGAAGCTGCATGCAGATATGAGCTCTTACTCTTGCGCTGTCCTCCCATGAGGCAGGTCTTGCTGGTGTCGAAGCAGGGCATGTCAGCGCAGTTCTCCAGACGACCGCTCTGACCGCAGGTGCACACCTCGAAACAGCCCATCTGACCGCTCCTGGTGGGCACCTGGATCCGGCCGTCCACCGGCACCAGGAACTCTGACGCTTCCCCCAGTTTACAGCCTTAGAGACAACAACACAATCCTAATGCACTTCCCCGTCATTCTCTGGCATCTTTATGTGCACAGTATGCATACTACTGTTACTCTGAGTACTGTGCACAGTATGCATACTACTATTACTCTGGGTACTGTGCACAGTGTGCATACTACTGTTACTCTGGGTACTGTGCACAGTATGCATACTACTGTTACTCTGGGTACTGTGCACAGTGTGCATACTACTGTTACTGTGAGCACCGTGCACAGTGTGCATACTACTGTTATTGTGAGTATTGTGCAGTGTGCATACTACTGTTACTGTGAGTACTGTGCATACTAATGCTACTGTGAGTACTGTGCACATTATGCATGCTACTGTTACTGTGAGTACTGTGCACAGAATGCATACTACTGTTACTCAAAATACTGTGCACAGTATACATACTACTGTTACTCTGGGTACTGTGCAGTGTGCATACTAATGATACTGTGAGTACTGTGCACATTATGCATACTACTGTTACTGTGAGTACTGTGCACAGTGTGCATACTACTGTTATTGTGAGTACTGTGCACAGTGTGCATACTACTGTTACTGTGAGTACTGGGCACAGTGTGCATACTACTGTTATTGTGAGTACTGTGCACAGTGTGCATACTACTGTTACTGTGAGTACTGGGCACAGTGTGCAAACTACTGTTACTGTGAGCACTGTGCACATTATGCATACTGCTGTTACTGTGAGTACTGTGCACAGTGTGCATACTACTGTTACTGTGAGTACTGTGCACAGTGTGCATACTACTGTTACTGTGAGCACCGTGCACAGTGTGCATACTACTGTTACTGTGAGCACTGTGCACAGTGTGACTCATTATTTGATCGGAGTATCAAGAGTTAAAACATTTCAAACAAAACAAAGCAAAGAAAACTGTTAATTGACTCATTGAATTAAACATGCAATACAGTAAAGTCATGAGACAACAAAATAACATATCACAACCTAAAATGTTTATCATTGCATACTAATTCACAGTAATTCGGAGTAATTACAGATACACTGATGGCAGTCACCTCAATGTCAAAATGTGGCACTAATGTCCTGAATTAACTGCACTTTAAAGGGACAGTTCACCCAAAAATGAAAATTCTGTCATCATTTACTCATCCAAACCTGTATGAATGTGTTTGTTCTGAACACAAAGTTAGATATTCCGAAGAAAGTGGGAAACAGAACAGTATTGTTTTCCTACTATGGAAGTCAATGGTGCCCCAAAACAGCCTGATTACAAACTCTCTTCCTTTGTGTTCAGCAGAAAAAACACATTCATACAGGTTTGGATGAGTAAATTATGACAGAATTTTCATTTTTGGGTGACCTGTCCCTTTAAGTAAGCAGTATGCAGTATGCAGCACTCTGTCATTTCTCCACTCTGATAATAAATGCACACGTTTGATCACACTGTCAGCTCATACGTGAAGACGTTAAGCAGTGTTCACCAGGAACGCAGAAGTAGGGCAGGCAGTCGTGTCCGGGGTGGCAGCCCTTTCGGTTGACTTCACACAGGTGATTGCTGGGACAGGGGTTGGGGTTGCAGGGGTGGATGACTTCTTCAATGGTGTTCTCAAAGGGACTGGGAGCTGTGGGAAGCGTAAGGACATCAGTGAGTCTACATCAGACTGGGATATGAGCGGTGTGGATGAGCGCTCACTCACTGAGGTATCTGTGGAGAGGGATGCAGCGCTCCGGGTCGTCTGTAGGAGACAGCAGGTCACATATGCGCTCGGGCGTCTGTCCCTCCAGAAAGCGCTTGCGGTCGCCGCACTGCGTCAGGATATCCACACAGTCCGACCTGACGAGACACACATTGATTTTAAACAGATTTTTAGATGTTTTTAGTTAACAATAATAACTCTGTAAACTACAAGACTTGAGCGCCATCTATTGGCCAAATTTATAGCATGTTTTTAAAGTTCCCAAGACACTTTACTTTGAATATTATTGTAAATATACACATCTACAATAACATAAATAAATATTAAGGAAGTATATATATATATTTGCTGCTTTGCAACGATTTGTATCGTGAAAAGCGCTTGAACTTTAAACTTTCATTTATATTTTCTAATGCGGTAAATTTGATAAATATTTTTTAGATGGATATGATTGGCAATAGTAGATTTGTATATTTTTGTAATTTGCCCCATATAAATTTTTCTTTCATACTGTGAAAGCAGTTAATTTCATGTATTATAAAGAAAAAACACCCTTTTTCTTGTTTGTTTATACAAAACAGTATAGTTTGAATTATATACACATCTTTATTATGTTATATTAGTATATTATATTTAGTGCTGTCAAACGATTAATCACCACGATTAACCACATCCAAAATAAAAGTGTTTGTTTACATTACATATGTACTGTGTAAATATTATATACATAATCAGTGGTGGGCCATCAGGGGGAAAAAAGGACTTCTCTGCTGGCCCTATAAAAAATACAATTGTGTGAAAAAATTTTTTATTGATTATTTAGGTATAATTTTCATTTGTGTAATGTCCATACAATAACTTATGGTTAGTTTCGTTGAGGCTGAACTGGAATATCCTACATAAAAAAGTCTAGGCCAGAACTAAAGATAGTGCTACCCTTTTGTTGAAAGACGTCACATCTGATTTGTTTACAAGCATTACTGACAGAATCATCAGCCAATCAAATTTTGACATTCAATGATAGCCCGCCCTTTTATTTTGGATGTGATTAATCGTTTGTGTGTGTGTTTGTGTGTGTGTGTGTGTGTGTGTATGAGTGTGTGTGTGTGTGTGTGTGTGTGTGTGTGTGGTGTATGAGTGTGGTGTGTGTGTGTGTGTGTGTGCGTGAGTGTATGTGTGTATGTATGTGTGTGCGTGTGTTTGTGTGTGTGCTTGTGTGTGTGTGTGTGTGTGTGTGTGTGTGTACGTGTGTGTGTCCGTGCGTGCGTGTGTGTGTGTGTGTGTGTGTGCTCCAGGGTCACATCTATGACAACACAACTAAGCCGGCAGTGTGAATCTACAGGAATATTCTGGACTGTTATGAAAGGATCCGGCGACGACGCTCACACCGAACACAGAAATGATCATGAATTATGTTGCAGTAAAGAGTCTCTGCCAGCAGTGAAACTAATGTGACCTGTGGCTCAGACGGACTAAAAGCTTGTTTCCTGTTTCCTGTGCAGTACACTGTCCACATGCAGCGTCTCGTCTGAGGTCCTGAGGCGTCGCGTGTTGTTATTTCTCATTCACTCACACTGAGAGAAACATTTGTAGTGTTTTGTTTGGCAGCACATTGTAACACGACTGCGCCAGACGATACATCTGCGTGCCATCAGTGCAATATATCAAGAGAACAAACGCACACCAAACTAAACATTCCTAAAGATCTGTACGTTTATTTTTATTTCACTTCTAATTTGAGTTATTTTTGTACATCGAGTTAAACTAAATGAAAATGAGAAACGCTGCCTTGGAAACTCGATTGCTAGATTTATTTCATTTAATGTTTATTTTAAGTAAGACAATATTAAAAAGTACTATATGTGACCCTGGAGCACAAAAACAGTCAATTTTGAGATCTGTGCATCATTTGAAAGATGAATAAATAATATTTCCATTGATGTATGGTTTGGACAATATTTGAAAATCTGGAATCTGAGGGTGCAAAAAAATCAAAATATTGAGAAAATCATCTTTAAAGTTGTTCAAATTAAGTTCTTAGCAATGCATATTACTAATAAAAAATTAAGTTTTGATATATTTACGGTAGGAAATATCTTCATGGAACATGATCTTAATATCCTAATGATTTTTGGCATAAAATAAAAATGTATAATTTTGACCCATACAATGTATTGTTGGTTATTGCTACAAATATAGCTGTGCTGCTTATGACTGCGTTTGTGCTCCAGGGACACTTATATAGATATAGATATTTTTTTTATTGTGCTGATCATTGTTTTATATATTTTTTTCTATTACTGCATTAAAAAAACATTAAAGTAGTAAGAATATAATGACTTTTAAAAAATACATTTAAATGATTGTGGAATATTTTAATAATTGTGATTAAAAAACAAAAAACATAAAACCAGGCTTGTTTAGATGCTTTTTCTTTGTGTTTGTGGTGCTTGGATGTGACCTGGATGTGTTTTGACACGTTGCACCATTAATACAGCAGATGCTGATGAAGATGAGGATGAAGGCTGACCTGCAGATGACGCTTCCTCTGGACTTGCTGTAGCAGGGTTTGATCTGCAGCGCACAGGCCACGGCCTTCCACATCTCCGGCCGGCACCTCCTGATGTCCAGCACCGGGATGTTCATGAAGGGCATCTTAATGGTTCCGTTGGACCAGAGTCTGAAGTCGCTCATGGCGCCCTGGTCTGACTGAACGTTACAGCTGCGAAACAGCTCTGTTGGCCTGAGAACACAAAACACTCATGTGACCCTGCAGCACAAAAGCAATAGACAACAATGCATTGTATGGGTCAAAATTATAAATTTTTCTGTTATGCCAAAAATCATTATGACTGGTTTTGTGGTCGTTCCGGTGCTTGATTCTGATTGGCTGAGCCACGTTCGACACTGTTTTGAGTTACAAAGTAACACACCTTTGTTTATGTCTATGTTGCTCGGCAACCACTTTGTAGCAGCCTCAACTGTTTCTGAGGAGCTACATTGTTTGGTGGAAGAATACTGTTTTTATTATTATCATTAATGTAGTGTGAAACCTTATTACGTATATAACGTTTTATAAATACAATAACCCCCGTGAAGCCGTGCTTTACAGTGTCGTGCCCAGGGCCGGTTCTAGACATTAGGAGGCCCCCCAACACAATAAATAGCACTTGAAACAAATGTATTCTAACCTTTTTATTTATACATTTCAATCTAAATATGTATATTTTTACTTAATAACAACGTTTGGATGCATTACTCTTTGTAATGTTTTTGAAAGAAGTCACTTATGATCATCAAGTCTGCATTTATTTGATCAGAAACAACCATAATATTATGAAACTTTAAATTATGGTGTTCTATATTTTTTACCATATCAATTTCTGTGAGTCATAGCTGAATTATCATTTAACACATTCTTGTGAATTTCTTTAAAAAAAAACTTTGAATGGTATTGTTACAAAAGATTTCTATTTTAAATAAATGCTGTTATTTATTCATTTTTATTTTTTTACTTTTATATTGCACAATATTATAGTTTTTTACTGTATTTTTGATAAAATAAATGCATAGCTTGATGACTTATTTCAAAAACATTAAAAACTGTCCAGTACTGTACGTACATATTAATCAAACTTTATCTAAGGTAATCTATTTCTTGTTTGTTGGGGATGTTATTATAGCCATAATAAAATGATGATCATGTTGCAGTACATTTTTCAGTAATTTATTCACAGTTCCTGAATAACACTTCAGTAAATGAACATCAGTGCTTTTGCGGACAGGGTTTCTCCCTCACATTTAACCAATATTAACAATAATATTCTCATATTATTAATCAATATGATTTTTAACCTTTATTAAATAGCCTATACGTCAGCACGATTTAGAAGGTACACACATCTGAGGTACTTCTTTTGGAAGATTAAAAACTGGTCTAGTGTGTTTCAATACAAAGTTCATTGTTTTGACTTCTGTAGCTGTTTTGCTTGTCAGCTCTTGACGCGATGTCATGCGCAAAGCATTGCATTCTTTTAAACTCGTAATAAATATGTGAATGATCGGTCCAGGAACGACGTTGATAGACAGATCAAGTCTGTATTTAGAATACATTGCAGTCACTCCAAAATAAATGATGACTAGCCTTTTGCTTCAGCACCTGAAGGATGCGTTCGTTACGGCAAACATTCAGAAGGCTTTGAAACGGCAACATTAGCCGGTTTAATTGTAGCTGAGAGACAATTCAACAATACACAATGAACAATGCGGCTAGTATTTAGCTGTCCATGGACTGCCGTATAGGGGATGATTTGGAGGCCCCTCCTCAAAGCCGAGGCCCTATAGCTAGCGCCGGCTCTGGTCGTGCCTAACAACGCCCCTCAGCTGTTATAAAACAATTGTAAATGCAGCCAGTTTTTATTTATTTTGAAATACGTACGCACTTTTATTTTGACATGACGAAAAAACCGGAAGTAGCGTCTGTTCTGGTAAGCGCCGTAAGTGAAACTGAGAGACCAAAGCGCACCTGTAGCAGTGATGTAGCTGTGATGTTACCTGTTAGTTTTGTTTCTTTATTATTTCATGCTTAGTGGTGTTTGCTTCATCTGTGTGTAAGCTGAAGAAGTATATATTTCGACTGTGAAGATTGCTTCTGGGAAATGACTCTGCCGTTGGTTGAGAAGCAGGCTAAAGTGGTCAGTATTACACTGTATTCTTTATTAGCATTAGCTACAGTGCTAAGCCATGTTATTTATGTAACGATTTGCAATATTTTATGTTGTCTTTTATTTTGTCTATCTGAACTTTTAGTTCTACGGTGGTAATAAACATCTGTAAAAGGAACTGGAGTCTCGCATTCAATCAATGGGCGGCACAGTAGAACACTTCTGCATCGGTGAAGACTCCGAGCGGATGAAGACGGGTTAGCTGCAGGCCACCTGCGGTAAAGGAGAGGCCACATTGTGAATTGTTCGTGTGAATTAAAGGGCAAGTGGACAAGGCTTCACAAGCAAGCACGTCGAGGAGAGTGTCTTGAAAGTAGCGCAAGTACTGCCATTATAGCTCACGGACATTTCGTTTGTGTTTTTTCCTTAAGGCAGCAGTGGACATTTTTTTCCTGCAATTGATTATCTAGTAAGAAAATAAGTTAATTAACCATTCTCCCAGTTGGATCTAAGATGTTTTAAGTTAATATCAAAGCATTGTTAATACAAGTGAGTTTCATATTTAGGCTGTGATAAGAGTTTTTTATTTTTTTTATTGCTCATTTATTGAAGTGTGTTATTATGATACTGTAGTGTTTGATGTGCAATATTCAAAGGTTAAACTAAGGTAATCAAAGAGATTTATTTTTACATGTTATTTCATATTTGCACACATTAGAGAACAGAATACAATTTGTTCAAATTTCTACACATTTAAAACTCTGCATTTAATATGTCACACTCAAAAGAAAACACTTTTCTTCCAACTGAAGAGGTCACTCGGGGAGACCTTCAAGAAGATAGTGACGCAGAACAGACTACCCTATCACAGCAAGCTGACGCTGATGAGCAAGTTGAAAACACAGCGCAGGACACCCAATCTCAGGTTGGTGCGGATGACACACAAATGCCTCTTGGAATTAGGAAATCTGGACGCATACAAAGGCTCACTAAAAAGGGAAAAGCTCTGTTAGATGACAAATTGAAGGATCTAAATGTGAGTTTTGTAAAGATGTACAGAAGATGGAAGTATCATATCAATGGCTTAAAACGGTCCATTAAGAATAATGATGCTGATGATCTGATTGATGAGATTGTAAATGCAATCAATACCATCCAAGTTGACATGGACAATACTTACCTCAAAATAAGAGCCATTTCAAGTCCTGAACCTGACATTCGGAGAATGAATGATACATGCCAGGCGTTCACTAGGATTGCAAATACAAATGTTCAACATTTCCGCAGTGGTGATGATTCAGAAATCATACGTTGGCCTGATGCTAAATCAGTGTTTGACAGCACAGTGTCTAGTGTTTCCTCAGCTCAAACTGCTAAGTCAAGAGCTTCTTCCAAAGTATCCAGACACTCTTCAATCCTGTCCCTTAATGCAAAACAAGCGGCAGCGGAAGTTGTGGCTACGCAAGAGGTGATAAAGATAACAAATGCACAACATCAGCAGAAGGAAGAAATTCAAAGACTTGAGGTGGAAGATCAAATCCTGAAGGCTGAAAGAGAAGCTAAAGAAAGGGAAATTGAAGCAGAGAGTGCTAAAAAAAGAGCTCAGTTCATAGCAGAAAGTGCTGATAGAAAATTAAAGCTGGAAGAAAAAAAAAGAGAAGTAGAACGGCTAGAAGAACTTAAAGGGCATGTTGCAGCTCAAGCAAGACTGCAGGTTTATTCAGAAACTGTCGATCCACCACTTTCACTTAACCCTTTAGTGGATCCATTTTTTCCCTCCTATCAAGTACCAGTCTCTCAAGCTCTTCCTGCGCAACAAGCCAGGCCCAGTCAAGTCCGTCACCCACATGAGGTCAAAGCCACTAAAAACCCTCTCTTAAATCCCTCCATGTACACCTCATGTTCTGTTCCACAGCCAGCCACATTTTCTCAAATCCCTGTAAGTCAAGTCTACACCCCAACTGCACTTCCACTCATGCAACAAGCCTCAACCACTCAAGCTCCTGCCACTCAAGCCTTTTTAACCTCTCATGAAGCTTCCAATGACCTTGTGAGAACTCTTGCGGAAGCAATCACAGCTAATCGAGTTCCAATCCCAGAACCCGAAATTTTCAAAGGAGATCCGCTCAAGTACAATGATTGGAAACTTTCCTTCTTTACTCTGATTGATCGCAAGAACCTGCTAGCTCAAGAAAAGCTCTTCTTTTTACGCAAGTACGTTGGTGGCTCAGCCAAGAGAGCTATTGAAGGCCATTTCCTTGTAGGAACAGAAACAGCTTATCGTGCTGCCTGGGACATACTTGAAGACAGATTTGGTAATCCATTCATAGTTGCCAAGTCATACCGTGACAAGATACATGCATGGCATAAAATTAGCCCCAAGGACAGCGAAAATCTTCGTGAGTTTGTTGATTTCCTGAGCAGTGTGGAATCAGCTATGCCATATGTTCAAGGTCTACAAACTCTCAATGACTGTGTGGAAAACCAAAGGATTGCTCTCAAGCTCCCGGATTGGTTGAGCTCACGCTGGAATAGAGAAGCCACCATTTATCAAGATGGACACAAAATGTTCCCTGACTTTAGATACTTCGTGAGATTTCTCAACATGGAGGCTCGTATTGCATGCAACCCCATCACATCATTTTATGCAGTAAAGTCAACTGACCAAGAAAGATCAAAGCCAACAGAACGAGAACAGTCTAGGTATCAACGAAATCAAAACTTTAGCGCTAAGACTTTCACTACTAATACAAGCGAGAAGACAAGCATCACATGCATGTTTTGCAAGAAGAAAGGCCATACTCTCCATAGGTGTCTCAAGATTAGGGAAAAACCAGTTGAAGAAAGAGTTAAGTTCGTACAACTGGAGAAATTATGTTTTGGCTGCCTTAGGATCGGCCATAACTCCAGAGATTGTACATCCAGGAGTGTGTGTGATTTATGTGGAAAACGCCACCCTACTTGCCTACATCAAGATCGTGGGAAGAAAGACCAAGAACAAGGAGTAAGAATAAAACAAGAAAGGGCAAATGAAAACAAAGGAGACAAGAACCAACAGTCTGAAACAATTGAAATGAAGCAAGCTACCTCTAACCGAGTTGTTCAAGAGAAGAGCAGCACTTACACTTCATCTATTGTTCCAGTTTATGTCTCCACGACAATGGAACCAGACAAGGAAGTTTTAGTGTATGCTTTACTTGACAGTCAGAGCGACACAACCTTCATCCTGAAGGATGCGGCTGTAACATTGGGTGCCAAGAAAGAGCCAGTAAAACTTAAAGTGTCCACGATAACATCAAAAACAAAAGTGGTGAATAGCCAAAAGGTGCAAGGGCTACAGGTAAGAGGCATCAGCTCTGACACTAAAATCAAACTCCCAACAACCTATACCAGAGATTACATACCGGCAAACAGATCCCATATACCCACAAGCACAACCGCAAAGTCCTGGCCTCACTTAGAACATTTGGCAGATGAAATGTCTCCTGAGCTCGACTGTGAAGTGGGATTGTTAATCGGCTATAACTGTCCACAAGTCTTACTTCCCAGAGATGTCATCTCGGGCAATGAAAACCAGCCATATGCGCAAAGGTCTGTGTTGGGTTGGAGCATTATCGGCTACAGTAGCACTGAAGTTGATTATGATCCTGAGGATGAAATTGGTGTGAGCCACCGTATCATCATAAAGAAAGTTCAGCCAGCTACCAAGCCCTTTACTGAGCTCAAGTCTGAGGTCCATTTTGTTTATAGAACTCAAGTCAAGGAAATTATCACTCCAGCAGATATACTCAAGGTCTTTGAGGCCGATTTTACTGAGAAGTTCAGTGAAGAAGCTCTAATATCACAAGAAGATATTAAGTTCTTGGCGAAGCTGAAAGAAGGAATCAAGCAAAAGCCAAATGGGCATTACGAAATGCCATTGCCTTTCAAGGAAGAGAAACCAAGCCTGCCAAACAACAAAGTGTGTGCAGAACATAGACTCAGATGTCTTAAAAAACGTCTTAAGAAAGATGATCAATATCAAAAGGATTATGTGACTTTTATGGAGGACATCATAGCAAGAGGTGATGCTGAAAAGGTTCCAGAGTCAGAGGTAACCAATCAGACCACGTGGTATATACCTCACCATGGGGTTTACCATCCCCAAAAGCCAGGAAAGATTCGCATGGTATTTGATTGCTCAGCTAAGTTTCAGAATACATCACTGAATGAGCATCTACTCACCGGGCCAGACCTTACAAATACCCTTGTAGAGGTCTTGTGTCGCTTCCGCAAAGGACAAGTAGCCATCATGTGTGATGTAGAGCGGATGTTCCATCAATTTCATGTTGCACCAAGGGACCAAGACTATCTCAGATTTCTGTGGTGGGAAAGAGGCAATATGGAAGCTCCACCGTCAGTGTTCCGCATGAAGGTTCACTTGTTCGGTGCTGCATCATCACCTGGATGTGCAAACTTTGGTCTCAAACACCTGGCTGCAGAAGGAGAAGGCAAGTTTAGTGAAGCTACAGTGAGGTTTATACAGCGCAACTTTTATGTTGACGATGGATTAACAAGTTTGGACAGTGAAGAAGAAGCTATCGAGCTTGTTAGAGAGGCAAGAGACCTCTGCATCACCGGTAAGCTCCACTTACACAAATTCATTACCAACAACAAGAGGGTTCTTGCCACAATCCCAAAGCAAGAACTTGCTGAAGTTGCATCTGACCTGGACATGGCCTTGGGTGAGCACAAGATGGAGCGAGCTCTCGGGGTCCAATGGTGCATTAGCTCTGATAAGTTCCAGTTCAGAGTGAGGGTAAAGGAGCATCCCTTTACCAGAAGAGGAGTACTGTCAACAGTGGCCTCAATTTTTGATCCTCTTGGATTTGTGGCACCTATAATTTTGAAAGGTAAACAAATTCTACAAAGGATGTGCCAAGACAAGGTGGGATGGGATGATCCGCTTCCTGACGACCTCAGGCCGCATTGGGAAGCATGGCTCCAAGACCTTCATAATCTGTCGTCGGTAGAGATACCACGGCACTACATACCATTGGCAGCTAAGGAAGTTCAGCAGTGTGAACTTCACCATTTTTCCGATGCCAGTGTTTCCGGCTATGGAATGTGTTCTTACCTTAGGGTTGTTTCAAAGTCTGGAGAAGTCCATTGTGCTCTTGTTATGGGGAAGGCAAGGGTTGCACCGTCTAAGGTAACAACAATCCCAAGGCTGGAACTCTCAGCTGCGGTCGTGGCCACAAGGACAAGTGATCTGCTAAGGAGAGAAATGGAGATTGAAAATCTACAGGAATACTTTTGGACCGATTCCAAGGTCGTCGTTGGTTACATTAATAATGACGAGAAGCGATTTCATGTATTCGTAGCTAATCGGATCCAGCAGATCAAATCGAGCACAGAACCAAGTCAGTGGCAATATGTTGCCTCAGAGAATAACCCGGCTGACCATGCCTCTCGCGGATTTATGGCAAAGGAGCTTGTAGAGTCTAACTGGTTCACGGGACCTAGTTTCTTGTGGCAAAGGGACCTCCCTAAGGAAGAAGAGTTTAAGGTGAGAGAACTCAATGAGGACGACCCAGAAATCAAAAGAGCACAAGTTCACACAACAAAAGCAAATGAGGAAAGGTCCCTATCAGACCGACTTCAGAAGTTTTCAGATTGGAAAAGAGTCGTAAAAGCTATAGCAAGACTTAAGCGTCTCGCAAAAGAGGTGAAAGGTCTTAAAACAAGATCCAATGAAGTTACAACACTTGAAGAAAGAATGCAGGCTGAACAATTCATAATCCATGCAGTTCAAGAAGAAGCGTTCAGTGATGAAATCAAGGCTCTTAAACAAAAGAAAGATGTACAAAGGAACAAGTCAATCAAACTGCACAAGTTGAACCCTTTCATGGACAGCCAAGATATCCTGAGGGTGGGAGGTAGATTGACACAAGCAACACTCCACCCTCATGTCAAACACCCAGCTATCCTCCCCAAAGGGCATCATGTGTCTCGATTGTTGATAAGGCACTATCATGAGAAGGTGAAGCATCAGGGTCGTGGAATGACCATCAACGAACTACGCTCTAGTTGGATTTGGATTTTGGGGTGTAGTAGTGAAGTGTCATCACTCATTTTCAAGTGCATAAATTGCAGAAAGCTCAGAAAGTGTAATCAGGAACAAAAAATGGCCGACCTCCCCCTAGAGAGGATGGAAGCTACCCCTCCATTTACCTATAGTGGTATGGACTGTTTCGGACCATTTTATGTTAAAGATGGAAGGAAAGAAATGAAAAGGTATGGGCTTCTATTCACCTGCATGTGTTCACGTGCCATCCACATTGAGGTATTGGATGACCTTTCCACTGATGCTTTCCTAAATGCGTTGCGCTGCTTTATTGCCATAAGAGGCAATGTAAGTCAACTACGAAGTGATCAAGGCACAAACTTCGTGGGGGCACGCAATGAATTCCAAGAATTAATGAAAGGGATGGAGAGAGAACGTGTAGAAGAGTTGGGATGCAACTTTGTCATGAATCCACCCAGTTCCAGTCACATGGGCGGTGTCTGGGAGAGGCAGATTCGGACCGTGAGAAGTGTCCTCACTTCCATCCTAGACCAGTCTTCTGGAAGATTAGACAGCTCTTCATTAAGAACATTCCTATACGAAGTGATGGCTATAGTGAACAGTCGACCATTGACCACAGAACATCTCAATGATCCGTTAGGACCTGAACCCCTAACTCCAAACCATATATTGACAATGAAATCATCAATAATCGCACCACCACCTGGTGAGTTTGTAAGGGAAGATCTCTATCTTCAGAAAAGATGGAAGAGAATTATTATGACATTATTTGCTGAATCTGCAGCAGAGGAGCAAATGGAACAAGGACAGGAGAAATGCTAAAGTGAATGACATTGTCCTGTTGCAAGATGATTGCATACCAAGAAATCAGTGGAAGTTGGCGAAGGTAGTTGAAGTCTTCCAAGGAGCTGACGGAAGAGTCAGAAAACTCAAACTGTTACTTAGTGACACAACACTAGACAGTAAAGGCACACGCTCACATAAGCCAGTTTACTTAGAAAGGTCAATACACAAAACAGTACTATTGCTTGAGGCTGAATGAGTAGGTTAGCTCTTCAATGACATTGGTTTGTTTATATTTGAGAGTATATTTGTGTATTTACTTTAATGTCTATTTTTTGTTGTGAATCACACATTGTGTGATGGTGGGAGTGTAAATGCAGCCAGTTTTTATTTATTTTGAAATACGTACGCACTTTTATTTTGACATGACGAAAAAAACGGAAGTAGCGTCTGTTCTGGTAAGCGCCGTAAGTGAAACTGAGAGACCAAAGCGCACCTGTAGCAGTGATGTAGCTGTGATGTTACCTGTTAGTTTTGTTTCTTTATTATTTCATGCTTAGTGGTGTTTGCTTCATCTGTGTGTAAGCTGAAGAAGTATATATTTCGACTGTGAAGATTGCTTCTGGGAAATGACTCTGCCGTTGGTTGAGAAGCAGGCTAAAGTGGTCAGTATTACACTGTATTCTTTATTAGCATTAGCTACAGTGCTAAGCCATGTTATTTATGTAACGATTTGCAATATTTTATGTTGTCTTTTATTTTGTCTATCTGAACTTTTAGTTCTACGGTGGTAATAAACATCTGTAAAAGGAACTGGAGTCTCGCATTCAATCAATGGGCGGCACAACAATTGTAAACCACGGCTTCATGCGGCGTATTGCTTTATTTCAGTCTATCAGCCTCACAGACAAAACCTGCCAAACTGCACATGCTCTCCACAGAAGCAGCAGATGATGCTAGAGACACTACAGGCATTAACATCAGCTCTGTTTCTAATTTAAAGCAGACTTGAGTTGTTTTGTGCAGATCCCAGAAGGCCATTGTTCACTAGCAGCAGTGTCCCGACAGAGCTTTGGGAAGAGGGACTTCCTCTGGGAAACCTGAAGCCAAGACGTGCGTTTATTCTTCCTAATGATCGGCTCTTTTTATAGCGCTCAGTGTGGGGCGGGACGATGGAGGACCGGAGGGGAAGCGAGTCCTGGTCATTTGAAGGTTTGTTTACAGTGGTTTAGTTTGGGTGTGGTGCTGATGGGCTGATCTGTGACAGAACCAAAAACATGCTTTATATGAACCTTACAGTCTTCAAAGAATTCTCCATGCAAATATTGTGCAGCAAGACTGTTTTCAACATTGATAATAATCAGAAATGTTACATATTATTATGATTTCTGAAGATCATGTGACACTGAAGACTGGAGTAATAATGCTGTATTTTCTGTGTGCGTGTGTGCGAATGAGTGTGTGTGTGTGTGTGTGTGTGTGTGTGTGTGTGTGTGTGTGTAAGTGAGTGAGTGAGTGTGTGTGTGTGTGTGTGTGCGAGTGTGTGTGTGTGAGAGTGAGTGAGTGAGTGAGTGAGTGAGTGTGTGAGTGAGTGAGTGTGTGTGTGTGTGTGTGTGTGTGTGTGAGAGTGAGTGAGTGAGTGAGTGAGTGAGTGAGTGTGTGTGTGTGTGTATGTTAGCAGCTCTCGTCTGCTTTGATCAGGTCTTGAATTCATTAACAAACCCTGAGCTATGACAGAGGGTCAGTGTGAGTTTAATAAGTATCTCAGGTCAGCCAAACTCTGTTTACTCAGTATTTAATGATTCTGTTCCTCCATACATCTGTCAGATTCTCAGCCACCAGCCATAATTAGATCCTGAGTTTGTCAAGTAAATGATTCAATGACTCACTCATAAAGTCATTCAATTGTTCCTGAATCTGTCGAGTAAATGATTCAATGACTCACTCATAAAGTCAGTAAATTTTTCCTGAGTCTGTCAAGTAAATGATTCAATGACTCACTCATAAAGTCATTCAATTGTTTCTGAATCTGTCGAGTAAATTATTCAATGACTCACTCATAATGTCATTCAATTGTTCCTGAGTCTGTCAAGTAAATGATTCAATGATTCACCCATAAAGTAATTAAATTGTTCCTGAATCAGTCAAGTAAATGATTCAATGACTCACTTATAAAGTCAGTCAATTGTTCCTGAGTCTGTCAAGTAAATGATTCAATGATTCATTTATAAAGTAATTCAATTGTTCCTGAATCAGTCAGGTAAATGATTCAATGACTCACTCATAAAGTCAGTCAATTTTTCCTGAATCTGTCGAGTAAATGATTCAATGACTCACTCATAAAGTCAATCAATTGTTCATGAGTCTGTTAAGTAAATGATTCAATGATTCATTCATAAAGTAATTCAATTGTTCCTGAATCAGTCAAGTAAATGATTCAATGACTCACTTATAAAGTCAGTAAATCATTCCCGAATCTGTCGAGTAAATGATTAAATGACTCACTCATAAATTCAGTCAATTGTTCCTGAGACTGTCAAGTAAATGATTCAATGACTCACTCATAAAGTCATTCAATTGTTCCTGATTATTTCAAGTAAATGATTCAATGATTCACTCATAAATTAATTCAATTGTTCCTGGGTCTGTCAAGTAAATGATTCAATGATTCACTCATAAAGTAATTCAATTGTTCCTGAATCAGTCAAGTAAACGATTCAATGACTCACTCATAAAGTCATTCAATTGTTTCTGAGTCTGTCAAGTAAATGATTCAATGACTCACTCATAAAGTCAGTCAATTGTTCCTGAGACTGTCAAGTAAATGATTCAATGACTCACTCATAAAGTAATTCAATTGTTCCTGAGTCTGTCAAGTAAATGATTCAATGACTCACTCATAAAGTCATTCAATTGTTTCTGAGTCTGTCAAGTAAATGATTCAATGATTCACTCATAAAGTAATTCAATTGTTCCTGAATCAGTCAAGTAAATGATTCAATGACTCACTTATAAAGTCAGTCAATTGTTCCTTAGTCTGTCGAGTAAATGATTCAATGATTCACTCATAAAGTAATTCAGTTGTTCCTGAATCAGTCAGGTAAAAGATTCAATGACTCACTCATAAAGTCAGTCAATTTTTCCTGAATCTGTCGAGTAAATGATTCAATGACTCAATTATAAAGTCAGTCATTCATTCCTGAATCTGTCGAGTAAATGATTCAATGATTCACTCAAAAAGTCGTTCAATTGTTCCTGAATCTGTCGAGTAAATGATTAAACGATTCACTCATAAAGTCATTCAATTGTTCCTGAGTTTGTCAAGTAAATGATTCAATGATTCACTCATAAAGTCATTCAATTGTTCCTGAATCAGTCAAGTAAATTATTCAATGATTCACTCATAAAGTAATTAAATTGTTCCTGAATCAGTCAAGTAAATGATTCAATGACTCACTCATAAAGTCATTCAATTGTTCCTGAATCAGTCAAGTAAATGATTCAATGACTCACTCATAAAGTCATTCAATTGTTCCTGAGTTTGTCAAGTAAATGATTCAATGATTCACTCATAAAGTCATTCAATTGTTCCTGAATCAGTCAAGTAAATTATTCAATGATTCACTCATAAAGTAATTAAATTGTTCCTGAATCAGTCAAGTAAATGATTCAATGACTCACTTATAAAGTCAGTCAATTGTTCCTTAGTCTGTCAAGTAAATGATTCAATGATTCACTCATAAAGTAATTCAATTGTTCCTGAATCAGTCAAGTAAATGATTCAATGACTCACTTATAAAGTCAGTCAATTGTTCCTTAGTCTGTCAAGTAAATGATTCAATGATTCACTCATAAAGTAATTCAGTAGTTCCTGAATCAGTCAGGTAAATGATTCAATGACTCACTCATAAAGTCAGTAAATTTTTCCTGAGACTGTCAAGTAAATTATTCAATGACTCACTCATAAAGTCATTCAATTGTTTCTTAGTCTGTCAAGTAAATGATTAAATGACTCACTCATAAAGTCATTCAATTGTTCCTGAGTCTGTCAAGTAAATGATTCAATAATTCACTCATAAAGTAATTCAATTGTTCCTGAATCAGTTAGGTAAATGATTCAATGACTCACTCATAAAGTCAGTCAATTTTTCCTGAATCTGTCAAGTAAATGATTCAATGACTCACTCATAAAGTCATTCAATTGTTTCTGAGTCTGTCAAGTAAATGATTAAAGGACTCACTCATAAAGCCATTCAATTGTTCCTGAGTCTGTCAAGTAAATGATTCAATGATTCACTCATAAAGTAATTCAATTGTTCCTGAATCAGTTAGGTAAATTATTCAATGACTCACTCATAAAGTCAGTCAATTTTTCCTGAATCTGTCAAGTAAATGATTCAATGACTCACTCATAAAGTCAGTCAATTGTTCCTGAGACTGTCAAGTAAATGATTCAATGACTCACTCATAAAGTAATTCAATCGTTCCTGAGTCTGTCAAGTAAATGATTCAATGACTCACTCATAAAGTCATTCAATTGTTTCTGAGTCTGTCAAGTAAATGATTCAATGATTCACTCATAAAGTAATTCAATTGTTCCTGAATCAGTCAAGTAAATGATTCAATGACTCACTTATAAAGTCAGTCAATTGTTCCTTAGTCTGTCGAGTAAATGATTCAATGATTCACTCATAAAGTAATTCAGTTGTTCCTGAATCAGTCAGGTAAAAGATTCAATGACTCACTCATAAAGTCAGTCAATTTTTCCTGAATCTGTCGAGTAAATGATTCAATGACTCAATTATAAAGTCAGTCATTCATTCCTGAATCTGTCGAGTAAATGATTCAATGATTCACTCATAAAGTCGTTCAATTGTTCCTGAATCTGTCGAGTAAATGATTAAACGATTCACTCATAAAGTCATTCAATTGTTCCTGAGTTTGTCAAGTAAATGATTCAATGATTCACTCATAAAGTCATTCAATTGTTCCTGAATCAGTCAAGTAAATTATTCAATGATTCACTCATAAAGTAATTAAATTGTTCCTGAATCAGTCAAGTAAATGATTCAATGACTCACTCATAAAGTCATTCAATTGTTCCTGAATCAGTCAAGTAAATGATTCAATGACTCACTCATAAAGTCATTCAATTGTTCCTGAGTTTGTCAAGTAAATGATTCAATGATTCACTCATAAAGTCATTCAATTGTTCCTGAATCAGTCAAGTAAATTATTCAATGATTCACTCATAAAGTAATTAAATTGTTCCTGAATCAGTCAAGTAAATGATTCAATGACTCACTTATAAAGTCAGTCAATTGTTCCTTAGTCTGTCAAGTAAATGATTCAATGATTCACTCATAAAGTAATTCAATTGTTCCTGAATCAGTCAAGTAAATGATTCAATGACTCACTTATAAAGTCAGTCAATTGTTCCTTAGTCTGTCAAGTAAATGATTCAATGATTCACTCATAAAGTAATTCAGTAGTTCCTGAATCAGTCAGGTAAATGATTCAATGACTCACTCATAAAGTCAGTAAATTTTTCCTGAGACTGTCAAGTAAATTATTCAATGACTCACTCATAAAGTCATTCAATTGTTTCTTAGTCTGTCAAGTAAATGATTAAATGACTCACTCATAAAGTCATTCAATTGTTCCTGAGTCTGTCAAGTAAATGATTCAATAATTCACTCATAAAGTAATTCAATTGTTCCTGAATCAGTTAGGTAAATGATTCAATGACTCACTCATAAAGTCAGTCAATTTTTCCTGAATCTGTCAAGTAAATGATTCAATGACTCACTCATAAAGTCATTCAATTGTTTCTGAGTCTGTCAAGTAAATGATTAAAGGACTCACTCATAAAGCCATTCAATTGTTCCTGAGTCTGTCAAGTAAATGATTCAATGATTCACTCATAAAGTAATTCAGTAGTTCCTGAATCAGTCAGGTAAATGATTCAATGACTCACTCATAAAGTCAGTAAATTTTTCCTGAGACTGTCAAGTAAATTATTCAATGACTCACTCATAAAGTCATTCAATTGTTTCTTAGTCTGTCAAGTAAATGATTAAATGACTCACTCATAAAGTCATTCAATTGTTCCTGAGTCTGTCAAGTAAATGATTCAATAATTCACTCATAAAGTAATTCAATTGTTCCTGAATCAGTTAGGTAAATGATTCAATGACTCACTCATAAAGTCAGTCAATTTTTCCTGAATCTGTCAAGTAAATGATTCAATGACTCACTCATAAAGTCATTCAATTGTTTCTGAGTCTGTCAAGTAAATGATTAAAGGACTCACTCATAAAGCCATTCAATTGTTCCTGAGTCTGTCAAGTAAATGATTCAATGATTCACTCATAAAGAAATTCAATTGTTCCTGAATCAGTTAGGTAAATGATTCAATGACTCACTCATAAAGTCAGTCAATTTTTCCTGAATCTGTCAAGTAAATGATTCAATGACTCACTCATAAAGTCATTCAATTGTTTCTGAGTCTGTCAAGTAAATGATTCAATGACTCACTCATAAAGTCATTTAATTGTTCCTGAGTCTGTTAAGTAATTGATTCAATGATTCACTCATAAAGTAATTCAATTGTTCCTGAATCAGTCAGGTAAATGATTCAATGACTCACTCATAAAGTCAGTCAATTTTTCCTGAATCTGTCGAGTAAATGATTCAACGACTCACTCATAAAGTCATTCAATTGTTCCTGAATCAGTCAAGTAAATGATTCAATGACTCACTTATAAAGTCAGTCAATTGTTCCTGAGACTGTCAAGTAAATGATTCAATGACTCACTCATAAAGTCAGTCAATTGTTCCTGAGTCTGTCAAGTAAATGATTCAATGACTCACTCATAAAGTCAGTCAATTGTTCCTGAGTCTGTCAAGTAAATGATTCAATGACTCACTCATAAAGTAATTCAATTGTTCCTGAGACTGTCAAGTAAATGATTCAATGAATCACTCATAAAGTCATTCAATTGTTCCTGAGTCTGTCAAGTAAATTATTCAATGACTCACTCATAAAGTAATTCAATTGTTCATGAGTCTGTCAAGTAAATGATTCAATGACTCACTCATAAAGTCATTCAATTGTTTCTGAGTCTGTCAAGTAAATGATTCAATGATTCACTCATAAAGTCATTCAATTGTTCCTGAATCAGTCAAGTAAATGATTCAATGACTCACTTATAAAGTCAGTCAATTGTTCCTTAGTCTGTCAAGTAAATTATTCAATGATTCACTCATAAAGTAATTCAGTTGTTCCTGAATCAGTCAGGTAAAAGATTCAATGACTCACTCATAAAGTCAGTCAATTTTTCCTGAATCTGTCGAGTAAATGATTCAATGACTCACTCATAAATTAATTCAATTGTTCCTGAGTCTGTCAAGTAAATGATTCAATGATTCACTCATAAAGTAATTAAATTGTTCCTGAATCAGTCAAGTAAATGATTCAATGACTCAATTATAAAGTCAGTCATTCATTCCTGAATCTGTCGAGTAAATGATTCAATGATTCACTCATAAAGTCGTTCAATTGTTCCTGAATCTGTCGAGTAAATGATTAAACGATTCACTCATAAAGTCATTAAATTGTTCCTGAATCTGTCGAGTAAATGATTAAACGATTCACTCATAAAGTCATTAAATTATTCCTGAATCTGTCGAGTAAATTATTAAACGATTCACTCATAAAGTCATTAAATTATTCCTGAATCTGTCGAGTAAATTATTAAACGATTCACTCATAAAGTCATTAAATTGTTCCTGAGTTTGTCAAGTAAATGATTCAATGACTCACTTATAAAGTCAGTCAATTGTTCCTTAGTCTGCCAAGTAAATGATTCAATGATTCACTCATAAAGTAATTCAATTGTTCCTGAATCAGTCAAGTAAATGATTCAATGACTCACTTATAAAGTCAGTCAATTGTTCCTTAGTCTGTCAAGTAAATGATTCAATGATTCACTCATAAAGTAATTCAGTTGTTCCTGAATCAGTCAGGTAAATGATTCAATGACTCACTCATAAAGTCATTCAATTGTTTCTGAGTCTGTCAAGTAAATGATTCAATGACTCACTCATAAAGTCGTTCAATTGTTCCTGAATCTGTCGAGTAAATGATTAAACGATTCACTCATAAAGTCATTCAATTGTTCCTGAGTTTGTCAAGTAAATGATTCAATGATTCACTCATAAAGTCATTCAATTGTTCCTGAATCAGTCAAGTAAATTATTCAATGATTCACTCATAAAGTAATTAAATTGTTCCTGAATCAGTCAAGTAAATGATTCAATGACTCACTCATAAAGTCATTCAATTGTTCCTGAATCAGTCAAGTAAATGATTCAATGACTCACTCATAAAGTCATTCAATTGTTCCTGAGTTTGTCAAGTAAATGATTCAATGATTCACTCATAAAGTCATTCAATTGTTCCTGAATCAGTCAAGTAAATTATTCAATGATTCACTCATAAAGTAATTAAATTGTTCCTGAATCAGTCAAGTAAATGATTCAATGACTCACTTATAAAGTCAGTCAATTGTTCCTTAGTCTGTCAAGTAAATGATTCAATGATTCACTCATAAAGTAATTCAATTGTTCCTGAATCAGTCAAGTAAATGATTCAATGACTCACTTATAAAGTCAGTCAATTGTTCCTTAGTCTGTCAAGTAAATGATTCAATGATTCACTCATAAAGTAATTCAGTAGTTCCTGAATCAGTCAGGTAAATGATTCAATGACTCACTCATAAAGTCAGTAAATTTTTCCTGAGACTGTCAAGTAAATTATTCAATGACTCACTCATAAAGTCATTCAATTGTTTCTTAGTCTGTCAAGTAAATGATTAAATGACTCACTCATAAAGTCATTCAATTGTTCCTGAGTCTGTCAAGTAAATGATTCAATAATTCACTCATAAAGTAATTCAATTGTTCCTGAATCAGTTAGGTAAATGATTCAATGACTCACTCATAAAGTCAGTCAATTTTTCCTGAATCTGTCAAGTAAATGATTCAATGACTCACTCATAAAGTCATTCAATTGTTTCTGAGTCTGTCAAGTAAATGATTAAAGGACTCACTCATAAAGCCATTCAATTGTTCCTGAGTCTGTCAAGTAAATGATTCAATGATTCACTCATAAAGTAATTCAGTAGTTCCTGAATCAGTCAGGTAAATGATTCAATGACTCACTCATAAAGTCAGTAAATTTTTCCTGAGACTGTCAAGTAAATTATTCAATGACTCACTCATAAAGTCATTCAATTGTTTCTTAGTCTGTCAAGTAAATGATTAAATGACTCACTCATAAAGTCATTCAATTGTTCCTGAGTCTGTCAAGTAAATGATTCAATAATTCACTCATAAAGTAATTCAATTGTTCCTGAATCAGTTAGGTAAATGATTCAATGACTCACTCATAAAGTCAGTCAATTTTTCCTGAATCTGTCAAGTAAATGATTCAATGACTCACTCATAAAGTCATTCAATTGTTTCTGAGTCTGTCAAGTAAATGATTAAAGGACTCACTCATAAAGCCATTCAATTGTTCCTGAGTCTGTCAAGTAAATGATTCAATGATTCACTCATAAAGTAATTCAATTGTTCCTGAATCAGTTAGGTAAATGATTCAATGACTCACTCATAAAGTCAGTCAATTTTTCCTGAATCTGTCAAGTAAATGATTCAATGACTCACTCATAAAGTCATTCAATTGTTTCTGAGTCTGTCAAGTAAATGATTCAATGACTCACTCATAAAGTCATTTAATTGTTCCTGAGTCTGTTAAGTAATTGATTCAATGATTCACTCATAAAGTAATTCAATTGTTCCTGAATCAGTCAGGTAAATGATTCAATGACTCACTCATAAAGTCAGTCAATTTTTCCTGAATCTGTCGAGTAAATGATTCAACGACTCACTCATAAAGTCATTCAATTGTTCCTGAATCAGTCAAGTAAATGATTCAATGACTCACTTATAAAGTCAGTCAATTGTTCCTGAGACTGTCAAGTAAATGATTCAATGACTCACTCATAAAGTCAGTCAATTGTTCCTGAGTCTGTCAAGTAAATGATTCAATGACTCACTCATAAAGTCAGTCAATTGTTCCTGAGTCTGTCAAGTAAATGATTCAATGACTCACTCATAAAGTAATTCAATTGTTCCTGAGACTGTCAAGTAAATGATTCAATGAATCACTCATAAAGTCATTCAATTGTTCCTGAGTCTGTCAAGTAAATTATTCAATGACTCACTCATAAAGTAATTCAATTGTTCATGAGTCTGTCAAGTAAATGATTCAATGACTCACTCATAAAGTCATTCAATTGTTTCTGAGTCTGTCAAGTAAATGATTCAATGATTCACTCATAAAGTCATTCAATTGTTCCTGAATCAGTCAAGTAAATGATTCAATGACTCACTTATAAAGTCAGTCAATTGTTCCTTAGTCTGTCAAGTAAATTATTCAATGATTCACTCATAAAGTAATTCAGTTGTTCCTGAATCAGTCAGGTAAAAGATTCAATGACTCACTCATAAAGTCAGTCAATTTTTCCTGAATCTGTCGAGTAAATGATTCAATGACTCACTCATAAATTAATTCAATTGTTCCTGAGTCTGTCAAGTAAATGATTCAATGATTCACTCATAAAGTAATTAAATTGTTCCTGAATCAGTCAAGTAAATGATTCAATGACTCAATTATAAAGTCAGTCATTCATTCCTGAATCTGTCGAGTAAATGATTCAATGATTCACTCATAAAGTCGTTCAATTGTTCCTGAATCTGTCGAGTAAATGATTAAACGATTCACTCATAAAGTCATTAAATTGTTCCTGAATCTGTCGAGTAAATGATTAAACGATTCACTCATAAAGTCATTAAATTATTCCTGAATCTGTCGAGTAAATTATTAAACGATTCACTCATAAAGTCATTAAATTATTCCTGAATCTGTCGAGTAAATTATTAAACGATTCACTCATAAAGTCATTAAATTGTTCCTGAGTTTGTCAAGTAAATGATTCAATGACTCACTTATAAAGTCAGTCAATTGTTCCTTAGTCTGCCAAGTAAATGATTCAATGATTCACTCATAAAGTAATTCAATTGTTCCTGAATCAGTCAAGTAAATGATTCAATGACTCACTTATAAAGTCAGTCAATTGTTCCTTAGTCTGTCAAGTAAATGATTCAATGATTCACTCATAAAGTAATTCAGTTGTTCCTGAATCAGTCAGGTAAATGATTCAATGACTCACTCATAAAGTCATTCAATTGTTTCTGAGTCTGTCAAGTAAATGATTCAATGACTCACTCATAAAGTCAGTCAATTGTTCCTGAGTCTGTCAAGTAAATGATTCAATGACTCACTCATAAAGTAATTCAATTGTTCCTGAGTGTGTCAAGTAAATGATTCAATGATTCACTCATAAAGTAATTCAATTCTTCCTGAATCAGTCAAGTAAATGATTCAATGACTCACTTATAAAGTCAGTCAATCATTCCTGAATCTGTCGAGTAGATGATTCAATGACTCACTCATAAAGTCGTTCAATTGTTCCTGAATCTGTCGAGTAAATGATTAAACGATTCACTCATAAAGTCATTAAATTATTCCTGAATCTGTCAAGTAAATTATTCAATGACTCACTCATAAAGTCATTCAATTGTACCTGAATCAGTCAAGTAAATTATTCAATGACTCACTCGAAAAGTCATTCAATTGTTCCTGAGTCGGTCAAGTAAATGATTCAATGACTCACTCGAAAAGTCATTCAATTGTTCCTGAGTCGGTCAAGTAAATGATTCAATGATTCACTCATAAAGTAATTCAATTGTTCCTGAATCAGTCAAGTAAATGATTCAATGACTCACTTATAAAGTCAGTCAATTGTTCCTGAGTCTGTCAAGTAAATGATTCAATGATTCACTCATAAAGTAATTCAGTTGTTCCTGAATCAGTCAGGTAAATGATTCAATGACTCACTCATAAAGTCAGTAAATTTTTCCTGAGTCTGTCAAGTAAATGATTCAATGACTCACTCATAAAGTCATTCAATTGTTTCTGAGTCTGTCAAGTGAATGATTAAAGGACTCACTCATAAAGTAATTCAATTGTTCCTGAGTCTGTCAAGTAAATGATTCAATGATTCACTCATAAAGTAATTCAATTGTTCCTGAATCAGTCAGGTAAATGATTCAATGACTCACTCATAAAGTCAGTCAATTTTTCCTGAATCTGTCGAGTAAATTATTCAATGACTCACTCATAACGTCATTCAATTGTTCCTGAGTCTGTCAAGTAAATGATTCAATGATTCACCCATAAAGTAATTCAATTGTTCCTGAATCAGTCAAGTAAATGATTCAATGACTCACTTATAAAGTCAATCAATTGTTCCTGAGTCTGTCAAGTAAATGATTCAATGATTCATTTATAAAGTAATTCAATTGTTCCTGAATCAGTCAGGTAAATGATTCAATGACTCACTCATAAAGTCAATCAATTTTTCCCGAATCTGTCGAGTAAATGATTCAATGACTCACTCATAAAGTCATTCAATTGTTCCTGAATCAGTCAAGTAAATTATTCAATGATTCACTCATAAAGTAATGAAATTGTTCCTGAATCAGTCAAGTAAATGATTCAATGACTCACTCATAAAGTCATTCAATTGTTCCTGAATCAGTCAAGTAAATGATTCAATGACTCACTCATAAAGTCATTCAATTGTTCCTGAGTTTGTCAAGTAAATGATTCAATGATTCACTCATAAAGTCATTCAATTGTTCCTGAATCAGTCAAGTAAATTATTCAATGATTCACTCATAAAGTAATTAAATTGTTCCTGAATCAGTCAAGTAAATGATTCAATGACTCACTTATAAAGTCAGTCAATTGTTCCTTAGTCTGTCAAGTAAATGATTCAATGATTCACTCATAAAGTAATTCAATTGTTCCTGAATCAGTCAAGTAAATGATTCAATGACTCACTTATAAAGTCAGTCAATTGTTCCTTAGTCTGTCAAGTAAATGATTCAATGATTCACTCATAAAGTAATTCAGTAGTTCCTGAATCAGTCAGGTAAATGATTCAATGACTCACTCATAAAGTCAGTAAATTTTTCCTGAGACTGTCAAGTAAATTATTCAATGACTCACTCATAAAGTCATTCAATTGTTTCTTAGTCTGTCAAGTAAATGATTAAATGACTCACTCATAAAGTCATTCAATTGTTCCTGAGTCTGTCAAGTAAATGATTCAATAATTCACTCATAAAGTAATTCAATTGTTCCTGAATCAGTCAGGTAAATGCTTCAATGACTCACTCATAAAGTCAGTAAATTTTTCCTGAATCTGTCGAGTAAATGATTCAATGACTCACTCATAAAGTCAGTACATTTTTCCTGAGTCTGTCAAGTAAATGATTCAATGACTCACTCATAAAGTCATTCAATTGTTTCTGAGTCTGTCAAGTAAATGATTAAAGGACTCACTCATAAAGCCATTCAATTGTTCCTGAGTCTGTCAAGTAAATGATTCAATGATTCACTCATAAAGTAATTCAATTGTTCCTGAATCAGTTAGGTAAAAGATTCAATGACTCACTCATAAAGTCAGTCAATTTTTCCTGAATCTGTCAAGTAAATGATTCAATGACTCACTCATAAAGTCATTCAATTGTTTCTGAGTCTGCCAAGTAAATGATTCAATGATTCACTCATAAAGTCATTCAATTGTTCCTGAATCAGTCAAGTAAATGATTCAATGACTCACTTATAAAGTCAGTCAATTGTTCCTTAGTCTGTCAAGTAAATGATTCAATGATTCACTCATAAAGTAATTCAGTTGTTCCTGAATCAGTCAGGTAAAAGATTCAATGACTCACTCATAAAGTCAGTCATTCATTCCTGAATCTGTCGAGTAAATGATTCAATGATTCACTCATAAAGTCAGTCAATTGTTCCTGAGACTGTCAAGTAAATGATTCAATGACTCACTTATAAAGTCAGTAAATCATTCCTGAATCTGTCGAGTAAATGATTCAATGACTCACTCATAAATTCAGTCAATTGTTCCTGAGTCTGTCAAGTAAATGATTCAATGACTCACTCATAAAGTAATTCAATTGTTCCTGAGACTGTCAAGTAAATGATTCAATGATTCACTCATAAATTAATTCAATTGTTCCTGGGTCTGTCAAGTAAATGATTCAATGATTCACTCATAAAGTAATTCAATTGTTCCTGAATCAGTCAAGTAAACGATTCAATGACTCACTCATAAAGTCATTCAATTGTTTCTGAGTCTGTCAAGTAAATGATTCAATGACTCACTCATAAAGTCAGTCAATTGTTCCTGAGTCTGTCAAGTAAATGATTCAATGACTCACTCATAAAGTAATTCAATTGTTCCTGAGTCTGTCAAGTAAATGATTCAATGACTCACTCATAAAGTCATTCAATTGTTTCTGAGTCTGTCAAGTAAATGATTCAATGATTCACTCATAAAGTCATTCAATTGTTCCTGAATCAGTCAAGTAAATGATTCAATGACTCACTTATAAAGTCAGTCAATTGTTCCTTAGTCTGTCAAGTAAATGATTCAATGATTCACTCATAAATTAATTCAATTGTTCCTGAGTCTGTCAAGTAAATGATTCAATGATTCACTCATAAAGTAATTCAATTGTTCCTGAATCAGTCAAGTAAATGATTCAATGACTCAATTATAAAGTCAGTCATTCATTCCTGAATCTGTCGAGTAAATGATTCAATGATTCACTCATAAAGTCGTTAAATTGTTCCTGAATCTGTCGAGTAAATGATTAAACGATTCACTCATAAAGTCATTAAATTGTTCCTGAATCTGTCGAGTAAATGATTAAACGATTCACTCATAAAGTCATTAAATTATTCCTGAATCTGTCGAGTAAATTATTAAACGATTCACTCATAAAGTCATTAAATTATTCCTGAATCAGTCAAGTAAATTATTCAATGACTCACTCATAAAGTAATTCAATTGTTCCTGAGTCTGTCAAGTAAATGATTCAGTGACTCACTCATAAAGTCATTCAATTGTTTCTGAGTCTGTCAAGTAAATGATTCAATGAATCACTCATAACGTCATTCAGTCGTTCCTGAAACAGTCAAGTAAATGATTCAATGACTCACTTATAAAGTCAGTCAATTGTTCCTTAGTCTGTCAAGTAAATTATTCAATGATTCACTCATAAAGTAATTCAGTTGTTCCTGAATCAGTCAGGTAAAAGATGCAATGACTCACTCATAAAGTCAGTCAATTTTTCCTGAATCTGTCGAGTAAATGATTCAATGACTCACTCATAAATTAATTCAATTGTTCCTGAGTCTGTCAAGTAAATGATTCAATGATTCACTCATAAAGTAATTAAATTGTTCCTGAATCAGTCAAGTAAATGATTCAATGACTCAATTATAAAGTCAGTCATTCATTCCTGAATCTGTCGAGTAAATGATTCAATGATTCACTCATAAAGTCGTTCAATTGTTCCTGAATCTGTCGAGTAAATGATTAAACGATTCACTCATAAAGTCATTAAATTGTTCCTGAATCTGTCGAGTAAATGATTAAACGATTCACTCATAAAGTCATTAAATTATTCCTGAATCTGTCGAGTAAATTATTAAACGATTCACTCATAAAGTCATTAAATTATTCCTGAATCAGTCAAGTAAATTATTCAATGACTCACTCATAAAGTCATTAAATTGTTCCTGAGTTTGCCAAGTAAATGATTCAATGACTCACTTATAAAGTCAGTCAATTGTTCCTTAGTCTGCCAAGTAAATGATTCAATGATTCACTCATAAAGTAATTCAATTGTTCCTGAATCAGTCAAGTAAATGATTCAATGACTCACTTATAAAGTCAGTCAATTGTTCCTTAGTCTGTCAAGTAAATGATTCAATGATTCACTCATAAAGTAATTCAGTTGTTCCTGAATCAGTCAGGTAAATGATTCAATGACTCACTCATAAAGTCAGTAAATTTTTCCTGAGTCTGTCAAGTAAATTATTCAATGACTCACTCATAAAGTCATTCAATTGTTTCTTAGTCTGTCAAGTAAATGATTAAATGACTCACTCATAAAGTCATTCAATTGTTCCTGAGTCTGTCAAGTAAATGATTCAATAATTCACTCATAAAGTAATTCAATTGTTCCTGAATCAGTCAGGTAAATGATTCAATGACTCACTCATAAAGTCAGTCAATTTTTCCTGAATCTGTCGAGTAAATGATTCAATGA
>CM049836.1:675610-758110 GCA_027422435.1 Schizopygopsis pylzovi | reverse complement strand
AACAACACGGGAGTGGGATGGAATGGGAGTCATTCTTCCGGGAGTGGAACGGGACGGGATTTTCCCCCAGTTTTTTCGTGGGATTGGGACGGGAAGAGATTAAAGTTTGTGATGCATTTTGGAAACAGGAGATGAGCCCCTGGTCTAATGCGCCGCCTGGCTTGAGAAACCCGTTCTCAAAGACTTACTTTTAGTCATTATTTGGGTAGCACACATATTCTGAATGCCTTCGGCAGAATTCAAATGAGCCATTTTAATCTAGATTAATCTAGATTAATTCCAAGATTAATCTAGATTAATCTAGATTAAAAAAATTAATCTATGCCCACCACTAAAAAAAATATATATATATTTTTTATGATGAAGTCAAGTAGAGTTGAAAGAGATGAGTTTTCAGTTGTTGCTTGAAGATTGACAGGGATCCAGCAGTCCGGATGGGGGTGGGAAGATCATTCCACCAGCCAGGAAAGGTGAATGAGAATGTTCTGGAGAGTGATTTTGAGCCTCTCTGTGATGGTACCACGAGGCGTCGCTCACTAGCAGATCTCAGACTTCTGGAGGGGATGTAAATTCGTAATAGTGAGTGGAAGTAGGTGGGTGCTGAGCATGTGATTGTTCTATATGCAAGCATCAGTGTCTTGAACTGGATGCGAGCTGCAACTGGTAGCCAGTGCAAGGAGACAAAGAGAGGTGTAACATGGGCTCTTTTGGGCTCGTTGAAGACCAGTCGTGCCACCGCATTCTGAATCATTTGTAGAGGTTTGATTGTGTTTGACTGAAGTCCAGCCAGAAGAGCATTGCAGTAGTCCAGTTTAGAAACGACAAGGGCCTGGACAAGAAGTTGTGCAGCATGCTCTGTCAGAAAGGGCCTGATCTTTCTGATGTTGTGCAGTGCAAACCTGCAAGATCGAGCAGTCTTTGCAATGTGCTCTTTGAAGGTCAGCTGGTCATCAAAGATTACACCAAGATTTCTGACTGAAGCTGATGGGGAAATTGTTGATGAACCTAACTGAATCGTGAAGTCATGCTATAGAGTTGGAGTTGCAGGGAAGACAAGGAGCTCAGTCTTAGCCAGGTTGAGCTGTAGATGATGTTCTTTCATCCATGCCGAGATGTCCGCCAGGCAGCCTGAGATCCGTGCAGCTACCGTTGGATCATCTGGTCGAAATGAGAGATAGAGCTGTGTGTCATCAGCGTAGAAATGGTAGGAGAAGCCATGTGCCTGTATAATGGGAGCCAGTGATGTAGTGTATGTGGAGAAAAGGAGGGGTCCAAGAACCGAGCCCTGGGGAACCCCAGTGACCAATTTATGTGCTTTGGATACCTTCCCTCCCCAGGCCACCCTGAAAGACCGACCAGTGAGATACGATTCAAACCAGCGAAGTGGAATTCCAGTGATGTCCAGTGATGTGAGGGTGGACAGGAGGATCTTATGATTGACAGTGTCAAAAGCGGCAGACAGATCCAGCAGAATGAGGACTGATGATTTGGAATCAGCTTTTGCAATTCGCAGGGCTTCAGTGACTGAGAGTAGCGCAGTCTCAGTTGAATGGCCACTCCTGAAACCTGACTGTTTAGCGTCCAGTTTGTTGTTCTGTGAAAGAAACAATGAGACCTGGTTGAAGACAACTCGTTCGAGTGTTTTGGCTATGAATGGAAGGAGAGAGACAGGTCTGTAGTTTTCTAAAAGAGAAGTGTTTAATGTAGGTTTTTTAAGCAGTGGTGTTACCCGAGCCTGCTTGAATGCAGTGGGGAAGATGCCTGTGAGGAGAGATGTGTTGATGATGTGTGTGAGTGCTGGTAAGAGTGTGGGAGAGATTGCTTGGAGAAGGTGCGAGGGGATAGAGTCTAGAGGACATGTTGTAGGATGGCTGCAGAGGAGAAGTTTGGATACTTCCGCCTCAGTGAGGGGACAGAAGGAGAAGATGGGAGTTTGAGCAGTGGATCTAGTTGGTTGGAGGTCCTGTGTGAGTGGAGGTGAAAACTGACTACTGATTGCTTTAGTTTTCTCTGTAAAAAAAGTTGCAAAGTCATCAGCTGTGATAGAAGTGGTGGGAGGTGGTGAAGGCGGACAGAGGAGAGAATTAAATGAATCAGTGCAGTATAAATCATGAAAATCATGTCTCTAAAATTCACCGAAACGTACCTTCTAGGTGTGTGTGTGTGTGTGTGTGTGTGTGTATCTCTGTGCGTGTGTGTGTATCTGTGTATGTGTGTCTGTGTGTGAGTGTGTATCTCTCTGTGTGTGTGTGTGTGTGTGTGTGTGTGTGTGTGTGTGTGTGTGTGTGTGTGTGTGTGTGTAAAACAGTTGTTTTACATTGACATAATATTTTTTGTGCATTTGTGATCAAATAAATGCAGGCTTGGCGATCAGAAGAGACTTCTTTCAGAAACATGAATAAATCTTACTGAACCCGTACATGTGCTAATAAAACTAAGACACATTTTATCTTTAAAACCTAAAGGCTGGTGTTAGTTTACGTCTGTATTTCCCAAAGCAAGCATCATAAACATCATTATAATGCTATATAACGGCTTGGATTGTTTAGGTTGCACAACAACTTGTCAGAAAACCAAAGGCACAAGATACTGTTGTGAGAGCGATCCAAAGCAAACACAGTGTACGATTGACGGAGGACAAACACTAGTCTGCCCGATGGACAACAGCATCAGATCTAAACTATGTATATATAAAAAGAAAACCAGCTGCTAGATTCACATCTGCGTTTAAAGCACTGTGCATTATAACCAATCACATACGATTCTGATGAGCTCATGAATGCAAGGACCAATCAGAGGCGTTCAGATGAGTCATCGCTTAAGCGCCGCTCTTTCATCAAGCATTCTTTGCTCTCTTTTTGTACAAAGCATGTGTTATAGGATAATCAGTAGCTTACAGTGTTTTTAGTAAATTCACATTAAATACAAAGTCAGTCATATTAAGAGTATTTTATGGTATGACTGGTACGTAAATAAAAACTCGGCTTTTATGCGTAGTTTACAGATTACAATATTAGGCTACTTTGCCCATAATAAATTGTTATAGATTACTTCTAGAGATTGCAGTGATACACGACATGGTGAAAACGGACTTAAAGTAGGTTCAGATGAGTTTTAAAATTGTGCCTAAAAAGCCCAGGTGGCCCTTGTCTACCCCCCCCCCCCTCCCCACACAATCCTGTAGTTTACTAAAACTATTAAAAATACAGCTGCAATCAAATTAAATATAAATATCAGATAAAAAAACTAATTAAAAAAAAATGATAAAATTGGTAAAATTGTATTTAATAATTTTAATTTTAAATAATAATAAATGCTGCGGTATCACTTTAGAATACGGAACACTTATTAACAATTAACTACGACTTTACCCTTAAACACTCGTTTAATACTTAGGGTTAAAATAAATTATTGAAACAAACATATTCTTCATGAAAAGGCAGTTTCTACCTCGAAGAATTAAAATAAAAAAGTGACTTTTCTTCATAATATCTCTCATAAACTGCATTCTGAATTTCTCACTTTCTATTTCAGACCAAAAAAAAGTCAAATTTATTTCAAAATTTCTCATAATTATCACAACTACTCATTTTTACTCTGAGGTGGCTTCCAAAACATCGACATATGTGGAGCACAAAAGCAGTCTTGAAGTATATTTATAGAAATAGCCAACAATACATTGTATGGGTCAAAATTTTTTTTTTTTTTTTTATGCCAAAAAAATTAAGATCATGACATTTAGTAAATGTCCTTATGTAAATATATCAAAACTTAGTAATATGCATTGCTGTGAACTTAATTTGAACAACTTTAAAGATGATTTTCTCAATATTTAGATTTTTTTGCCCCCTCAGATTTTCAAATATTGTCCAAACCATACATCAATGGAAATATTAGCTTTCAGATGATGCATAAATCTCAATTTTAAAAAATTGACCCGTATGACTGGTTTTGTGCTCCAGGGTCACATTTATAAACTCTATGCAAGTAAAACAAAGGTATTCACCCACCTCGGTGTCTTTCTTGCATACTTTAGCTATGTCAATTTTAGACGATGCCTGCACAGAAAACAAACAAAAACACACCCGAGAGTCACAGGTGAGCCAATGATCTCACAGACATGTCTAGAGATGATATACGATCAGTGCATTGACCTGTTTGCAGTCCCTGCGGCACTCTGTGTTGATGGCCAGCTCACAGCAGCCCAAACCCACCCATCCGTCCGACTTCTTTGATGCCCCTGGACAAGTGCACAATCACAGAGACCTTTACACCCTTACGGAAGAGACGCGTGTTCACGTGTGCTATTAGTATACTTATATTAAACTAAACAATAAGAACGTATACCGTTAGTCTACTTATGTACTTCTCAGAAACATACTTATGTATGTATGTATACTTGACTAACACTAGTCTGAATATATATGTGCTATGTGTTTTCATTGTTATACGGTAGGGGGCGCTAGTACACATCTAGTGTACAGAAAACACAAGTGAAGAAGAAACCAAAACAACAGATATAATCAAACACCGTCATCAGATATCAAACTGTGTGACGTTATGAATAAAATGACGAGGTAATAATGACAGTCAAGCTTTGTGGTGTTGATCGACTCCATCTACGTCATTCTGAATCAATTCATATCAGCTTTTTGCTCAAAATGTTGTGTATTTATTTATGAACCATACCCACATTCAAGTGTTTAAAAAATAACGCATGAAGCACAATGTGTTTGTTTACAATGTTCTTTCTTATGATGTCTTTTGTGCTCAGGTATTCACATAACAACATATCAATACCTAAATAGGGACATAGTAGTATACTTAAAGCATGATGTGAAGTTCACTATACAGTATACTTGCAGTATAAAACTAGTAGACTATACTTCAAAGAGCACTAAAAATACTACTACAAGTATTTAATACTAAGCTCACTTTTAGTATAGTTGCAGTACAAGCTAAAAACATCGATGTAAACTAGTCGTTTACTCTTACTACTGTTATACTTTTAGAAAGGGGGCCAATTTAGTCCCAAGGAGTATTAAAATAGTACACTTACAAGTATACTACTATATATTTGTATACTTACTACATAAAGTGCACTTACAAATATACTTAAATCATACTTAATAAAGTACACTACTTTTTGTTAAGGGTAGTGAGTTAATGCAAAAGCATATTTGATAACGTAAACTTGAAGTATACTACTTTTTTGATATGGGTAGTGAGCTAACGCAGAAGCATACTTGATAAAGTAAACTTGAAGTATACTACTTTTTGGTAAGGGTAGTGAGCTATTGTAGAAGCATACTTGATAAAGTAAACTTAGAAGTATACTACTTTTGGGTAAGGGTAGTGAGCTAACGCAGAAGTACACTTAATAAAGTCAACATGAAGTATACTACTTTTTTGATAAGGGTAGTGAGCTAACGCAGATGCATATTAATAAAGTAAACTTGAAGTATACTACTTTTTGGTAAGGGTAGTGAACTATTGTAGAAGCATACTTGATAAAGTAAACTTGAAGTATACTACTTTTTAGTAAGGGTAGTGAGCTAACGCAGAAGCATACTTGATAAAGTAAACTTGATGTATACTACTTTTTGGTAAGGGTAGTGAGCTATTGTAGAATCATACTTGATAAAGTAAACTTGAAGTATACTACTTTTTGGTAAGGGTAGTGAGCTAACGCAGAATCACACTTAATAAAGTAAACTTGAAGTATACTACTTTTTGGTAAGGGTAGTGAGCTAACGCAGAAGCATACTTAATAAAGTAAACTTCAAATATACTACTTTTTGGTAAGGATAGTGAGCTAATGTAATAGCATTCTTAATAAAGTAAATTAAGTATGCTACTTTTTGGTAAATGAAGTGAGCTAATGCAGAAGCATACTTGATAAAGTAAACTTGAAGTATACTACTTTTTGGTAAGGGTAGTACGTAAACTTGAAGTATACTACTTTTGGAAAGGTTAGTGAGCTAATGCAGAAGCACACTTAATAAAGTCAACTTGAAGTATACTACTTTTTTGATAAGGGCAGTGAGCTAACGCAGAAGCATACTTAATAAAGTCAACTTGAACTATACTACTTTTTGGTAAGGGTAGTGAACTATTGTAGAAGCATACTTGATAAAGTAAACTTGAAGTATACTACTTTTTGGTAAGGGTAGTGAGCTAACGCAGAAGCATACTTGATAAAGTAAACTTGATGTATACTACTTTTTGGTAAGGGTAGTGAGCTATTGTAGAAGCATACTTGATAAAGTAAACTTGAAGTATACTACTTTTTGGTAAGGGTAGTGAGCTAACGCAGAAGCACACTTAATAAAGTAAACTTGAAGTATACTACTTTTTTGATAAGGGTAGTGAGCTAACGTAGAAGCATACTTAATAAAGTAAACTTGAAGTATAATACTTTTTGTTAAGGGTAGTGAGTTAATGCAGAAGCATATTTGATAACGTAAACTTGAAGTATACTACTTTTTTGATATGGGTAGTGAGCTAACGCAGAAGCATACTTAATAAAGTAAACTTGAAGTATACTACTTTTTGGTAAGGGTAGTGAGCTAACGCAGATGCATACTTGATAAAGTAAACTTGAAGTATACTACTTTTTGGTAAGGGTAGTGAGCTATTATAGAAGCATACTTGATAAAGTAAACTTGAAGTATACTACTTTTTGGTAAGAGTAGTCAGCTAACGCAGAAGCACACTTAATAAAGTAAACTTGAAGTATACTACTTTTTGTTAAGGGTAGTGAGTTAATGCAGAAGCATATTTGATAACGTAAACTTCAAATATACTACTTTTTGGTAAGGATAGTGAGCTAATGTAATAGCATTCTTAATAAAGTAAATTAAGTATGCTACTTTTTTGGTAAATGTAGTGAGCTAATGCAGAAGCATACTTAATAAAGTAAACTTGAAGTATACTACTTTTTATTAAGGGTAGTGAGCTAATGCCGAAGCATACTTAATAAAGTAAACTTGAAGTATACTACTTTTTAGTATACAAGTATACTACTTTTTGATAAGGGTAGTGAGTTAATGAAGAAGCATACTTGATAAAGTAAACTTGAAGTATACTACTTTTTGTTAAGGGTAGTGAGATAATGCAGTAGCATACTTGATAAAGTAAACTTGAAGTATACTACTTTATGTTAAGGGTAGTGAGCTAATGCAGAAGCATACTTGATAAAGTAAACTTGAAGTATTCTACTTTTTATTAAGGGTAGTGAGCTAATGCAGAAGCATACTTAATAAAGTAAACTTGAAGAATACAATTTTTTGGAAAGGTTAGTGAGAAAATGCAGAAGCATACTTGATAAAGTAAACTTGAAGTATACTACTTTATGTTAAGGGTAGTGAGCTAATGCAGAAGCATACTTAATAAAGTAAACTTGAAGTATACCATTTTTATTAAGGGTAGTGAGCTAATGCAGAAGCATACTTGATCAAGTAAACTTGAAGTATACTACTTTTTGTTAAGGGTAGTGAGCTAATGCAGAAGCATACTTGATAAAGTAAACTTGAAGTATACTACTTTATGTTAATGGTAGTGAGCTAATGCAGAAGCATACTTAATAAAGTAAACTTGAAATATACAACTTTTTGGTAAGGGTAGTACGTAAACTTGAAGTATACTACTTTTGGAAAGGTTAGTGAGCTAATGCAGAAGCATACTTGATAAAGTAAACTTGAAGTATACTACTTTATGGTAAGGGTAGTGAGCTAATGCAGAAGCATACTTGATAAAGTAAACTTGAAGTATACTACTTTTTGTTAAGGGTAGTGTGCTAATGCAGAAGCATACTTGATAAAGTAAACTTAAAGTATACTACTTTTTTGTAAGGGCTAATGCAGAAGCATACTTAATAAAGTAAACTTGAAATATACTACTTTTTGTTAAGGGTAGTGAGCTAATGCAGAAGCATACTTAATAAAGTAAACTTGAAGTATACTACTTTTTGTTAAGGGTAGTGAGCTAATGCAGAAGCATACTTAATAAAGTAAACTTGAAGAATACAATTTTTTGGAAAGGTTAGTGAGCTAATGCAGAAGCATACTTGATAAAGTAAACTTGAAGTATACTACTTTATGTTAATGGTAGTGAGATAATGCAGAAGCATACTTAATAAAGTAAACTTGAAGAATAAAATTTTTTGGAAAGGTTAGTGAGCTAATGCAGAAGCATTCTTGATCAAGTAAACTTGAAGTATACTACTTTTTGGTAAATGTAGTGAGCTAATGCAGAAGCATACTTGATCAAGTAAATTTGAAGTATACAACTTTTTGGTAAGGGTATTGAACTAATGCAGAAGCATACTTAATAAAGTAAACTTGAAGTATACAACTTTTTGGTAAGGGTAGTTAGCTAATGCAGGAGCATACTTAATAAAGTAAACTTGAAGTATACTACTTTTTGGTAAGGGTAGTGAGCTAATGCAGAAGCATATTTGATAAAGTAAACTTGAAGTATACTACTTTTTGGAAAGGTTAGTGAGCTAATGCAGAAGCATACTTAATAAAGTAAACTTGAAATATACAACGTTTTGGTAAGCATAGTACGTAAACTTGAAGTATACTACTTTTTGGAAAGGTTAGTGAGCTAATGCAGAAGCATACTTAATAAAGTAAACTTCAAATATACTACTTTTTGGTAAGGATAGTGAGCTAATGTAATAGCATTCTTAATAAAGAAAATAAAGTATGCTACTTTTTGGTAAATGTAGTGAGCTAATGCAGAAGCATACTTAATAAAGTAAACTTGAAGTATACTACTTTTTATTAAGGGTAGTGAGCTAATGCCGAAGCATACTTAGTAAAGTAAACTTGAAGTATACTACTTTTTAGTATACAAGTATACTACTTTTTGATAAGGGTAGTGAGTTAATGAAGAAGCATACTTAATAAAGTAAACTTGAAGTATACTACTTTTTGTTAAGGGTAGTGAGATAATGCAGTAGCATACTTGATAAAGTAAACCTGAAGTATACTATTTTATGTTAAGGGTAGTGAGCTAATGCAGAAGCATACTTAATAAAGTAAACTTGAAGTATTCTACTTTTTATTAAGGGTAGTGAGCTAATGCAGAAGCATACTTAATAAAGTAAACTTGAAGAATACAATTTTTTGGAAAGGTTAGTGAGCAAATGCAGAAGCATACTTGATAAAGTAAACTTGAAGTATACAATTTTTATTAAGGGTAGTGAGCTAATGCAGAAGCATACTTGATCAAGTAAACTTGAAGTATACTACTTTTTGTTAAGGGTAGTGAGCTAATGCAGAAGCATACTTAATAAAGTAAACTTGAAGTATACTACTTTTTGTTAAGGGTAGTGAGCTAATGCAGAAGCATACTTAATAAAGTAAACTTGAAGAATACAATTTTTTGGAAAGGTTAGTGAGCTAATGCAGAAGCATACTTGATAAAGTAAACTTGAAGTATACTTCTTTATGTTAATGGCAGTGAGCTAATGCAGAAGCATACTTAATAAAGTAAACTTGAAGTATACAATTTATGGTAAATGTAGTGAGCTAATGCAGAAGCATACTTGATCAAGTAAATTTGAAGTATACAACTTTTTGGTAAGGGTATTGAACTAATGCAGAAGCATACTTAATAAAGTAAACTTGAAGAATACAATTTTTTGGAAAGGTTAGTGAGCTAATGCAGAAGCATACTTGATAAAGTAAACTTGAAGTATACTACTTTTTGGAAAGGTTAGTGAGCTAATGCAGAAGCATACTTAATAAAGTAAACTTGAAATATACAACTTTTTGGTAAGGATAGTACGTAAACTTGAAGTATACTACTTTTTGGAAAGGTTAGTGAGCTAATGCAGAAGCATACTTGATAAAGTAAACTTGAAGTATACTACTTTTTGGTAAGGGTAGTGAGCTAACGCAGAAGCATACTTGATAAAGTAAACTTGATGTATACTACTTTTTGATAAGGGTAGTGAGCTATTGTAGAAGCATGCTTGATAAAGTAAACTTGAAGTATACTACTTTATGTTAATGGTAGTGAGCTAATGCAGAAGCATACTTAATAAAGTAAACTTGAAATATACAACTTTTTGGTAAGGGTAGTACGTAAACTTGAAGTATACTACTTTTGGAAAGGTTAGTGAGCTAATGCAGAAGCATACTTGATAAAGTAAACTTGAAGTATACTACTTTATGGTAAGGGTAGTGAGCTAATGCAGAAGCATACTTGATAAAGTAAACTTGAAGTATACTACTTTTTGTTAAGGGTAGTGTGCTAATGCAGAAGCATACTTAATAAAGTAAACTTGAAGTATACTACTTTTTTGTAAGGGCTAATGCAGAGGCATACTTAATAAAGTAAACTTGAAGTATACTACTTTTTTGTAAGGGCTAATGCAGAGGCATACTTAATAAAGTAAACTTGAAATATACTACTTTTTGTTAAGGGTAGTGAGCTAATGCAGAAGCATACTTAATAAAGTAAACTTGAAGTATACTACTTTTTTGTAAGGGCTAATGCAGAGGCATACTTAATAAAGTAAACTTGAAATATACTACTTTTTGTTAAGGGTAGTGAGCTAATGCAGAAGCATACTTAATAAAGTAAACTTGAAGTATACTACTTTTTGTTAAGGGTAGTGAGCTAATGCAGAAGCATACTTAATAAAGTAAACTTGAAGAATACAATTTTTTGGAAAGGTTAGTGAGCTAATGCCGAAGCATACTTGATAAAGTAAACTTGAAGTATACAATTTTTATTAAGGGTAGTGAGCTAATGCAGAAGCATTCTTGATCAAGTAAACTTGAAGTATACTACTTTTTGGTAAATGTAGTGAGATAATACAGAAGCATACTTGATAAAGTAATCTTGAAGTATACAACTTTTTGGTAAGGGTAGTTAGCTAATGCAGAAGCATACTTAATAAAGTAAACTTGAAGTATACTACTTTTTGGTAAGGGTAGTGAGCTAATGCAGAAGCATATTTGATAAAGTAAACTTGAAGTATACTACTTTTTGGAAAGGTTAGTGAGCTAATGCAGAAGCATACTTAATAAAGTAAACTTGAAGTATACAATTTTTATTAAGGGTAGTGAGCTAATGCAGAAGCATACTTGATCAAGTAAACTTGAAGTATACTACTTTTTGGTAAATGTAGTGAGCTAATGCAGAAGCATACTTGATCAAGTAAACTTGAAGTATATAACTTTTTGGTAAGGGTAGTGAGATAATGCAGAAGCATACTTAATAAAGTAAACTTGAAGTATACTACTTTTTGGTAAGGGTAGTGAGCTAATGCAGAAGCATACTTGATAAAGTAAACTTGAAGTATACTACTTTTTGGAAAGGTTAGGGAGTTAATGCAGAAGCATACTTAATAAAGTAAACATGAAGTATACTACTTTTTGTTAAGGGTAGTGAGCTAACGCAGAAGCATACTTAATAAAGTAAACTTGAAGCATACTACTTTTTGTTAAGGGTAGTGAGCTAATGCCGAAGCATTCTTGATGATGAGTCTTGAAAAATGAGCGCTTGGCTTGGGTTCTTTATGAGCTGAAGCTCAGTGCTCTGGACGGGGTTTAAAGCGCTGTAAGGTGTAGTTTGACTGATGTGACGTGGGATATTTGTGCATCTGGGCGGCATTAGAGACTCTAAACCCTCTCTTGTGTTCTTTTAAGGCTGGTACAGGTGTGTTCTGCTCTAAACGTCTCCATCTGTGCTCCAGCGTTCACCTACCCGGCAGTGTGCTGTTGATGCAGATCCAAAGTTCACTCTGCAAAACCAAAAGGAGATGTTTAGCATGACAACAACTCAGAATACATCATCTACTCGCTCTCATGTACTTCCAAACCGGACGATTGTTTTTTGCGATCCAGAAGAAGTCATCATTTACTGAAAATCTCAACACGAGGGAGATGCTGATGAAGGCAATGTTCAGGTTCAAAAGACTCAAAATGCAATTTAGAACAAGCAAAACAGCAGTTTTATTAAATAAAATAACTTTTGAATATTTATGCATGACATAAATTATGATTATGCACTGCTTTATGTCACTATTTACATAAGCAAATTTGTGCATTGAGCACTTTTTACTGAAATTGATATGCTGATATTATTTATACGGTGTGAAAATGAAGCAAAAACATTAAATAAGAAAAATAACAACAACAGGATAAAATACACTGATGTTCAAAAGTTTAGGATTGGGATGATTTTTTTATATTTCTAAAAATAAGTATCTTCTGCTCACCAATGATGCATTTATTAATTTGCATTAATATTGTTCATTTCACAGATTAATAGAAAGATCAAAAGAACAGCGTTTATTTGACAGATAAATATTTGGAAAATTATAAATGTCACTTTTGATCAATTTAATGCGTTCTTGATGAATAAAAGTATTAATTTATTTGGACTAAAAATGGTCTGTACAGTACATCTGGAAATCATAATTGATAGTTTTAGCAACACAAAATACACAATAGAATATGTGAAGCATCTCAAATACCGAATTATTAAAACAGCTGTTATAAAGGACCCGTGTGAAAGCAGCCTCTGTACAAAGATCCCTTCATGAGAAGTGTCTCTGGAGAGCCTCCTAAAATGACTCGGCTTTAATTAAAAGTGGATGCAGATGAGCTCCTCATAATCAAACACATCTCATATAATTTGAACGGAGCACAAACAACAATGTGCTTTGGATGCGTTCAACACATTTGATTTGGAATTTATGATGCTTTAACCCATCTTCAGGGAATCAGCGCCGGTCCAAAACGAAACAGGCCCGAGGCTTAATTAGAGGCTGGATGTAATTGCATATTGCCGGTGTTTTGAAAGAGGGTGGAGGCGTCTGGCTTCATTACTGCCAAGCAGGTAAAAACCACAGCCCCAGACCCCGAGGGAGGAACAGGAAGCGGCGGCGTAAACACAGATCTGGAGAAGAGAGGGAGCGGCTTACCAGAGACTCGGGGCAGTAACTGGGCAAGCGCTGGAGAAGGTGCTTCAGACGCGATTCACTCCTGATGGTTGCGAGCTGTACACACACACAGATGTTTGGGTTAATAGCTGTAGCTCAGCCGCACATACGAATGACCTTCATTTGCATGGGATTTATTACACTTCCTTTGATTTAATTCAATGCAATCCCATCAGCTTTGTGCAAAACTGACACAGAAACATGCATCTATGCTTTTCTATACTGATTTGCATTCCTTCACGAATGGCTGGTGTAATAATAGTAATTATAGCTTATTATTATTAGTTAGGAATATATAATGCAATGTATATATGCATGGGTCAAAGACGTTAAGATGTACACCTTAAAAAGAAATTAACAAAAGTATTTTATATTCATACAAAGCATATTAAATGTAAGTAAAGTGTCTACTTTTAAGGTTTTTGGAGAATAAAATGTCAAAATTAGGTTTCAAATAATGCTACATTGTCAATATTTATGTAAAAACATGCTTATTCTGACTTGTACACATTAAAATATATAAAAGAATAAGGGAGCATATTAAATATTATTGTGTTTTAAATGAGCACAACATTCTTACTGACAAACGGGCCGAACCTAGGATAGTGGCACATTTTTAAAATACAACTAATTAGTATTTGGGGTGAACGTAATTAGTCCTTTAATATGGCATAAATTGATTTTTGTTGTAAATATGCCTGAAAAGATTGTTACACTGAATTTAGTGAGTATATATATATATATATATATATATATATATATATATATATATATATATATATATATATATATACATATATAACCTAATTAGTATTTGGGGTGAAAGTAATTAGTCCTTTAAGCCTTGTGCGTTCTTCGGGGTCTTTTTGCCCTGCAAACGACATTTGCAGAATTATCTTTGTCCAAATGGCATGAGACTTTGTTCGGTGGTAAACACCTTCCAGATCTACAAACATGAAATACAATTGGAATGTAATCTTGATTTTATGTTCGAGTAAAAAAAACAGTCGCACTTATGGTCTTTGGGGTTTCTGGAGACCCCGGACAAGAAAATGTAATTTTGAAACAAAATAATTGTGTTTTTTTAAACAAATTTAATTTTACTACATTTATTAATGTTTTTACTCCACAATTGTGTAGTTTTTGGAGGATTTGTGGTATTTTTTACATTTATATAAATAAATAAATATTTTTTTAATAGCTTTTTATGTAAAATTAACTTTATAAAGGACCCACGTTTCTCTTTCATTCATGAGGATAACATGCATCATTTGACATGGTTTGGTGGAAATTGACCATAAATCCTCCAAAAACTACACAAATGTGGAGTAAAAACATTAATAAACAGATTAAAATTACATTGGTTTAACACTGCCTCGGTGTTAAAGCAAAGCAAAGTCCATTTGGACAAGTTCTGCTGGTTCTTGCTTCAGGGTTTTGTTCGGAGGCTCAATCGATGGCGCGGAGATCTTCTGAAACAGCGTGGCCCCTCCTCGTCTCTCCATTAGGATGAAACGGGTCGGGTCTGTAACAAGCCGCCATTATTCTCTCCGGCTAATCTGCAGCTTTATAGATCCGTCTGCATCTGATGGGCTTTTAGCTCTGCGTCTGATGCTGTTGTCTGTGTTTCTGGCAGGTGCATACAGCAGGCTTCACTGTACTGAATGGGACTGACCCGTCTGAACTTCATAAAGAGCTCCAGAGCTCAAAGGACATGGGAGCGAGAAACCAACACGCAGCAGAGAGATAGACTCGTGTTTGCTCTGAGCTCTCCTCTCGCGGATTCTGTGACCGTAACAGAACATACGGCTTTCCTTTACATTTCAAAGAAGATTCTACGGTTATTACATGGTTTTTGACCATGACTATGTCATACAATGTTATATAGATAATATCGCTAATTTTTTTCTTTTTTTAATCTGTGTGTCTTTTCATAGATATATATATTAGGGGTGTAGCGGTACACAGATGTCACAGTTCGGGGGTCACAGTTCGATGCGATTTCGGTACAACAGGAAAATAAAATCTACTATGCTCGGTTTCTTTTCATTTATTTTAAACAGACAGTAGTACAAATTACATTTTACAAAAGCACAATGTTTTGTTTTCATTGTGAGCGTACACAAATAGAAGCAGACCTTTATACAGTGATGCATTATTAATAAGACAATAAGTGTTTAAAGTTGATTCTGCTGGTATAAGGAAACAGTTCAAGTGATCACACACACACACACACACACACACACACACACACTCACACACACACACACACACACACACACACACACACACACACACACACACACACACACACACACACACACACACACACACACACACACACACACACACACACACACACACACACACATCAGTTCCAGCATTGCTAACTTGAAAATCAAAATCAAATACAGTGAGACAAATATAAGCGTCCGCCTCTGTGTCACCGCTGGAACTTGACTAAAGTATAAAGCCTATAGTTTACATAATAAATAATAGTTTGGTATTCAGATCGATTGCAAATATGGAAATATTATGGAATATTTGGATTTGTGCCGAATGAGAGAGATAGGACACACGAACACAAAGCTCCATTTCACAAACAGTTGAAAAGCCTTTAAAGCAACTCCTTGGTCCGTGTCTAGTGGGCTTTGCTTTCAAGTGTGCAACTCGTGGCATTCGCTGTTCTTCTGCTGCCGGTTATCAAGCAGCATTGCATTACTGCCGAGCGCCCCCTTTTGGATTGGGGGGGAATTGCCTGTATTCGTTGTAAGACCTTATGCACCGAACCGAGAGGTCCGTACCGTGACGGTTGTATCATTATACATGTATTATTACACCCCTAATATATATATATATATATATAAAGAAAAAAAAACTTAAAATAGGTCTAACAGCCATAAATTCCAAACCTGGTAAAACTGATGGACAGATAGTAATAATTTGAGCTATTTTAGATATTTTCCATTAATGCAATAAAAAATACAGTTCTGTACTAAGGAATTATTAGTAACTTCTAAAAAACATGTTTTGTAATATCTATGAAATGCTTTCTTCATCTGTCGGTTTTATTGTCTTTGAATCGTCTTGATTTGGATGTGATTGATTGTGAATAATTTCATTAAATAAGCAGTATATCATTTTCATTTAGTTTCAGTGTTTGTGTTCAAAGACGTTTAGTTTAATTTAGTTTTCTTCTAGTCTAGGGATGCAATCGGCATAAAAAGTTAACGATGCGATGCATCGGTTTAAAAAGTGTGCATCAGCTACAAAGTTGGCAATTATATCGCGATGCATCGTTTCTAACATATTTTCATCGGTAAAAACCTATTTATTTATATATAATTACTAATGGATGCACTATGCTTTTATTATTTATAAAGTGACTAATAATCTGTGACCAGTATTTTACTGTGTGCGCGCGCGTGTGTGTGTGTGTGTGTGTGCATGCGTGCGCGTGTGTGTGTGTGTGTGTGTGAGTGTGTGTAAGCTTCACCTGTTCACAGGCTCCTCTGCACTGAGGAAAGAGCTCCGCAGCATGATGGCAGCAGGACGGATCTGTAAACACAGAGAGAGATTCAGTCACTCCCGTCATACTTCACTGTAAGAATAACGCTCACCGGCTCTTTGAATTCACCCACAAATACTCAGACTAAGTCTCTTGAAAAGGCAGTTGCAGTAAATCAGGATGGGGTTTCTATACATGGAGACTTACTGAAGCTCCGGTCAGCATTTGATTCTCACCGCAACACTAATTAGTGTCTACATTCAACATACATTAAGTTATGAGTTGCACTGTGTTGTGTTATAGGATTATATGATATGGATCAATGAAAGAACATCAGTATATTTGGTGTTTTTCTTAAAGGTTTGTTTTCAGCAGCTTACACACATTTTCAAAACGTTACACAAATCCAAGAATTGCACACAAAATCTCTTGCAAAATGAAGCGCTGCATTCACAATATCACAAACACGTCTCAAAAGCACACATTTACAAAGACATGATATTAATTCCTGTGTGTTACATAGAGAAGTGTGTTGAGTTAGAGCAGACTGAGAAGAGATAGTGACAGATCTGTACGCTCTCTGAGAGCTGGAGAAGCTCCTGTGCTCCTGACACGCTTTATAATCATCACAAGCAAGAGCTGTGCCTTTGAAGACGTCTATTCCCATCTGTTTATGCTCGTCTGGAAAAAGTGCTTTCATCTCAGCCGTCCTCCATTTGCGTCTCATCCTTTCATCAGCGTGATTGGATCTGATTCTTCAGCATCTCTTCTCTCTGGATCTCACTGCCGAGTGCTCTTCTTCACTTCTGGACGAGCTCTGCTTGCTGTCTTCGAGCGTCTGAGACACACCAGCCTTTCCTTTCATCCCGCCGGTGAAGATGGAGACGGCACCGCTGGATGTGCAGTAAATCTGCCGCTGATGTTCTTCTGAGGTTGGGGAATTGACCTCCATTGTCTCTGAAGTAAAGCCACTGAATGAAACCAGCGCTCCTCTGATGGCTTGCATGGCATTCGTGACGAAGCGGCGATAAACAGACGCTCACAGTCTGAGGAAAGATGTGATGCCAAAATTGTGCAAAGGTCTCTAAGACGGGTAGATTCACTGCACATCTTCTGTTATTCCAGCGTGAATCAGAGGTGTTTGAAGCCGGCGAGGCTGTAAAGGTAAGGGATTGTGTTGGGAAAAAGAACGGACACGAGACAGGAGAAGCTGCACCGATTGGAGTGATACACAGCATCTGTTACTAAATGTTTGTCAAGTCACAATTAACAGTACCAACACATGATCATTTAATAACATTTCCAGCTATATTTCAAGGAAATAATACAATAAATCAGGAATTATTATTTTAACATTATCCATTATTTAGTTTATACAACCTGAACTCACACTGCCTTATCATAAAAGGTCAATGATGTAGTCTGATAATTATCTGAGACTTATTGACCTTTATTAAGACGTGATATGATAATAATAATTTTAAATAATACAAATCATAATATTAATAACATACCTGCTTTACTGCTTATGAATTATTATACATTATATATATTATATATAATAATAACAACAATTTAAAATATTTAAATTATTTGTATTACAATTATCATTATTATTTAGTTTTTATTATTATTAACACAATTGCATTACTGCTTATAAATAATAATAATCATTTAACATATTTAGACATGTTATTAAGTAACTATTAAAATGTTTTATTAAAAACAGCTTTGCTGTTAATGAACTATTATAAATAATAATAATAATAATTATTATTATTAATATTTAAAATATAAAAAAATATTATTATTAAAATAACTGATTTAATGCTTTTTAATAATAATAATAAATAGAAAATATTTAAATATTTATTATGAATGAACATTAATAATGATAATATAAAAAATGGTATTTAAATAACTGCTTATGGATTATTATAAATAATAATAATAATAATAAGATCATGCATACTTTTTTTTAAATAAATATTTTTTATATGTATTATGTTAATTGTTACTGTTGTATAAACTTTACATTTTTACTTTGGGCACACCAAAAAATATAAATACATGATTTCTATTAATTAAAATGTCTAAATTGAAACATGCTTATGATTGAATAGATGTTTTCAAGTCAATCAATGCATGCATTAATTGCATCTCTAATACATATACAAATATGATTGACCGTGTAGCCAAGCTCGGACCCTGGGAACCAGATCCTATCCAGCATTAGTGAGTAACACGTGCTAGTATTTGAAGATCCACTGCTACTGTGTCCCTGCTTTTCTGAAGAATCGTAATAATGCCACCCACAAGCCACATCAAAGGAATACCCCCCCCTTCCTCAATGCTCCTAAACATCCACTTCCCCCTCCAAACCCGCTGCTTTCCCCGAGTACTTCACCCCAGCGTCCTCAGCAGCGGGAAGGCTCCCCGGGGAGTGAGGAGAACGGGTAAAAGGTGTTTGTGAAAGAGCACATTTGATGTCCAGAGACTCTCTGCCGGGAATTGAAGAAAGAGAGGCACTTTGACGACGGTGATCAAACAGCAATGAGAAGCAGACGAGAGCGGGGGTTATAGTATGCGGCCCCGAGACTCTGAACCGCTTCCTAAGACACCCATGAGGATCCCATCAAAGTTCAAAGCCTCGGTTAGAGTGCCTACATACACAACTGGAACAGATAAACCCTACGCTAACCTACCGCTGACCAGTCCTGCAGCGCACGGTGCTGGAAACACAACACCTGAGAAAATGCAGCAGCTGATAAATGTAGACCTTGATTGAGCCTCCAGTAATGATTGAGGTAACAATCATACAATGATGAAGGTCAGCGAAGGGTCTATCACTGAGAGCTGTCCCTGTATTTAGAGTAATCAGGAGTTAAAGTCATTACATATTGAGTCCGAAATTATCACACATTAAAAAATTAATACGACCTCACCTTGTGTCAATCACGTTTGCAAACTGCCTCCGAAATTTTCGTCCGTCAAAAAAATATCTGATCAGGTTCGATTTTTTGCATTTCCGTAGCATGCATTTGGATAGGACTCAGTGTGTAATGACCTTAAATGCACAGATAGATACATTTCCTTCAGCCTGAGGATTGTTCAGTTCACTTTTGGTGTGAAATGGCTTTAGCAGTCGCCCAAAATAAAACCTGAAAAAACTTTTGGGTCTTTTGTTATTAAAAAAAATATATTCAAAAAATAAGCCGGCCCAGCTGACAAAAAGTAACGCAAAAGTAACATAATGCTTTCCATGAAGAGTAACTAAGTAGCACAATTATTTACTTTTTTATGGAGTTCCACAATATTGTAATGCATTACTTTTAAAGCAGTCATGAACTGGGAAATCAAATTCCCCTTGATCTTTTGACATATAAGATAGGTTTATGTACTATAAAAACATCCTGTAACTTTCAAAACTCAAACATTTCTAATTAATCTACAAACAGCTTTTTTTTAAACCAAGCTCAGAAAACAATTCGCTTTGTAATGTGCCACTTTATGACGTAATGTTCCTGTGGCTCAGTGGTAGAGCATTGCGTTAGCAGCGCAAAGGTTGTGGGTTCGATTCCCAGGGAACACACATACTGACAAAAAATGTATAACCTGAATGCACTGTAAGTCACTTTGGATAAAAGCGTCTGCTAAATGCATAAATGTAAATGTGAGGTGAAAGCCCGCCTCTGCATGAAATCAATGCCTGATTCTACATCACTGCCTGTTTAGCCCCGCCAACTGATTCTACAGCACTGTCTGTTTAGCCCCGCCCACTGATTCTAAATCACTGCCTGTTTAGCCCCGCCCACTGATTCTACAGTACTGCCTGTTTAGCCCTGCCCACTGATTCTAAATCACTGCCTATTTAGCCCCACCCACTGATTCTACACCACTGCCTGTTTAGCCCCGCCCACTGATTCTACAGCACTGCCTGTTTAGCCCCACCCACAGATTCTACACTGGTGCCTGTTTAGCCCCGCCCACCGATTCTACACTGCCGAATGTTTACACCCGCCCACCGATTCTACACTGCTGAATGTTTACACCCACCCACCGATCCTACATCACTGCCTGTTTAGCCCCACCCACCGATTCTACAGCGCTGCCGGTTTAGCTCCGCTCACTGATTCTACACTCCTGAATGTTTACACCCGCCCACCTATCCTACATCGCTCCCTATTTAGCCCCGCCCACCTATTCTACAGCGCTGCCTGTTTAGCCCCACCCACTGATACTACATCACTGCCTGTTTAGCCCCACCCACCGATTCTACATCACTGCCTGTTTAGCCCCACCCACCGATCCTACATCACTGCCTGTTTAGCCCCACCCACCGATCCTACATCACTGCCTGTTTAGCCCCATCCACCGATTCTACAGCGCTGCCTGTTTAGCCCCGCCCAACGATTCTACACTCCTGAATGTTTACACCCGCCCACCGATCCTACATCGCTCCCTATTTAGCCCCACCCACTGATTCTACACCACTGCCTGTTTAGCCCCGCCCACTGATTCTACAGCACTGCCTGTTTAGCCCCACCCACTGATTCTACACTGCTGCCTGTTTAGCCCCGCCCACCGATTCTACACTGCCGAATGTTTACACCCGCCCACCGATTCTACACTGCTGAATGTTTACACCCACCCACCGATCCTACATCACTGCCTGTTTAGCCCCACCCACCGATTCTACAGCGCTGCCTGTTTAGCTCCGCCCACTGATTCTACACTCCTGAATGTTTACACCCGCCCACCTATCCTACATCGCTCCCTATTTAGCCCCGCCCACCTATTCTACAGCGCTGCCTGTTTAGCCCCACCCACTGATTCTACATCACTGCCTGTTTAGCCCCACCCACCGATCCTACATCACTGCCTGTTTAGCCCCACCCACCGATCCTACATCACTGCCTGTTTAGCCCATCCACCGATTCTACAGCGCTGCCTGTTTAGCCCCGCCCACCGATTCTACACTCCTGAATGTTTACACCCGCCCACCGATCCTACATCGCTCCCTATTTAGCCCCGCCCACCTATTCTACAGAGCTTCCTGTTTAGCCCCCCGCCCACTGATTCTACACTGCTGAATGTTTAGCCAGCACACCGATTCTACACTGCTGAATGTTTACACCCGCCCACCAATCCTACATCGCTCCCTATTTAGCCCCGCCCACCTATTCTACAGCGCTGCCTGTTTAGCCCCGCCCACCGATTCAACATCGCTGCCTGTTTAGCCCCGCCCACTGATTCTGCATCACTGCCTGTTTAGCCCCACCCACTGATTCTACATCGCTCCCTATTTAGCCCCGCCCACCTATTCTACAGCGCTGCCTGTTTAGCCCCACCCCCCAATTCTACATCACTGCCTGTTTAGCCCCGCCCACTGTTTCTACAGCACTGCCTGTTTAGCCCCACCCACTGATTCTACACTGGTGCCTGTTTAGCCCCGCCCACCGATTCTACACTGCCGAATGTTTACACCCGCCCACCGATTCTACACTGCTGAATGTTTACATCCACCCACCGATCCTACATCACTGCCTGTTTAGCCCCACCCACCGATTCTACAGCGCTGCCTGTTTAGCTCCGCTCACTGATTCTACATTCCTGAATGTTTACACCCGCCCACCTATCCTACATCGCTCCCTATTTAGCCCCACCCACTAATACTACATCACTGCCTGTTTAGCCCCACCCACTGATTCTACATCACTGCCTGTTTAGCCCCACCCACCGATCCTAAATCACTGCCTGTTTAGCCCCACCCACCGATCCTACATCACTGCCTGTTTAGCCCCACCCACTGATCCTACATCACTGCCTGTTTAGCCCCATCCACCGATTCTACAGCGCTGCCTGTTTAGCCCCGCCCAACGATTCTACACTCCTGAATGTTTACACCCGCCCACCGATCCTACATCGCTCCCTATTTAGCCCCACCCACTGATTCTACACCACTGCCTGTTTAGCCCCGCCCACTGATTCTACAGCACTGCCTGTTTAGCCCCACCCACTGATTCTACACTGCTGCCTGTTTAGCCCCGCCCACCGATTCTACACTGCCGAATGTTTACACCCGCCCACCGATTCTACACTCCTGAATGTTTACATCCACCCACCGATCCTACATCACTGCCTGTTTAGCCCCACCCACCGATTCTACAGCGCTGCCTGTTTAGCTCCGCCCACTGATTCTACACTCCTGAATGTTTACACCCGCCCACCTATCCTACATCGCTCCCTATTTAGCCCCGCCCACCTATTCTACAGCGCTGCCTGTTTAGCCCCACCCACTGATTCTACATCACTGCCTGTTTAGCCCCACCCACCGATCCTACATCACTGCCTGTTTAGCCCCACCCACCGATCCTACATCACTGCCTGTTTAGCCCATCCACCGATTCTACAGCGCTGCCTGTTTAGCCCCGCCCACCGATTCTACACTCCTGAATGTTTACACCCGCCCACCGATCCTACATCGCTCCCTATTTAGCCCCGCCCACCTATTCTACAGAGCTTCCTGTTTAGCCCCCCGCCCACTGATTCTACACTGCTGAATGTTTAGCCAGCACACCGATTCTACACTGCTGAATGTTTACACCCGCCCACCAATCCTACATCGCTCCCTATTTAGCCCCGCCCACCTATTCTACAGCGCTGCCTGTTTAGCCCCGCCCACCGATTCAACATCGCTGCCTGTTTAGCCCCGCCCACTGATTCTGCATCACTGCCTGTTTAGCCCCACCCACTGATTCTACATCGCTCCCTATTTAGCCCCGCCCACCTATTCTACAGCGCTGCCTGTTTAGCCCCACCCCCCAATTCTACATCACTGCCTGTTTAGCCCCGCCCACTGTTTCTACAGCACTGCCTGTTTAGCCCCACCCACTGATTCTACACTGGTGCCTGTTTAGCCCCGCCCACCGATTCTACACTGCCGAATGTTTACACCCGCCCACCGATTCTACACTGCTGAATGTTTACATCCACCCACCGATCCTACATCACTGCCTGTTTAGCCCCACCCACCGATTCTACAGCGCTGCCTGTTTAGCTCCGCTCACTGATTCTACATTCCTGAATGTTTACACCCGCCCACCTATCCTACATCGCTCCCTATTTAGCCCCACCCACTAATACTACATCACTGCCTGTTTAGCCCCACCCACTGATTCTACATCCCTGCCTGTTTAGCCCCACCCACCGATCCTACATCACTGCCTGTTTAGCCCCACCCACCGATCCTACATCACTGCCTGTTTAGCCCCACCCACTGATCCTACATCACTGCCTGTTTAGCCCCATCCACCGATTCTACAGCGCTGCCTGTTTAGCCCCGCCCAACGATTCTACACTCCTGAATGTTTACACCCGCCCACCGATCCTACATCGCTCCCTATTTAGCCCCACCCACTGATTCTACACCACTGCCTGTTTAGCCCCGCCCACTGATTCTACAGCACTGCCTGTTTAGCCCCACCCACTGATTCTACACTGCTGCCTGTTTAGCCCCGCCCACCGATTCTACACTGCCGAATGTTTACACCCGCCCACCGATTCTACACTCCTGAATGTTTACACCCGCCCACCGATCCTACATCGCTCCCTATTTAGCCCCGCCCACCTATTCTACAGCGCTTCCTGTTTAGCCCCCCGCCCACTGATTCTACACTGCTGAATGTTTAGCCAGCACACCGATTCTACACTGCTGAATGTTTACACCCGCCCACCAATCCTACATCGCTCCCTATTTAGCCCCGCCCACCTATTCTACAGCGCTGCCTGTTTAGCCCCACCCACCGATTCAACATCGCTGCCTGTTTAGCCCCGCCCACTGATTCTGCATCACTGCCTGTTTAGCCCCACCCACTGATTCTACATCGCTCCCTATTTAGCCCCGCCCACCTATTCTACAGCGCTGCCTGTTTAGCCCCACCCACCAATTCTACATCACTGCCTGTTTAGCCCCGCCCACTGATTCTACAGCACTGCCTGTTTAGCCCCACCCACTGATTCTACACTGCTGCCTGTTTAGCCCCGCCCACCGATTCGACACTGCCGAATGTTTACACCCGCCCACCGATCCTACATCGCTCCCTATTTAGCCCCGCCCACCTATTGTACTGCGCTCCCTGTTTAGCCCCGCCCACCTATTCTACAGTGCTTCCTGTTTAGCCCCGCCCACTGATTCTACATCACTGCCTGTTTAGCCCCGCCCACCGATTCTACACTGCTGAATGTTTAGCCCGCACACCGATTCTACACTGCTGAATGTTTACACCCGCCCACCAATCCTACATCGCTCCCTATTTAGCCCCGCCCACCTATTCTACAGCGCTGCCTGTTTAGCCCCGCCCACCGATTCTACATCGCTGCCTGTTTAGCCCCGCCCACTGATTCTGCATCACTGCCTGTTTAGCCCCACCCACTGATTCTACATCGCTCCCTATTTAGCCCCACCCACCTATTCTACAGCGCTGCCTGTTTAGCCCCGCCCACCAATTCTACATCACTGCCTGTTTAGCCCCGCCCACCGATTCTACATCACTGCCTGTTTAGCCCCGCCCACAGATTCTACATCACGGCCTGTTTAGCCCCGCCCACTGATTCTACATCACTGCCTGTTTAGCCCCGCCCACTGATTCTACATCGCTCCCTATTTAGTCCCGCCCACCGATTCTACACTGCTGAATGTTTACACCCGCCCACCGATCCCACATCACTGCCTGTTTAGCCCCGCCCACTGATTCTACATCACTGCCTGTTTAGCCCCGCCCACCGATTCTACACTGCTGAATGTTTACACCCGCCCCCTGATTCTACATCACTGCCTGTTTAGCCCCACCCACTGATTAAGTAAACATATTTTTACCACTGTTGCATTGTCTGTTCCAGATCGTTTGATATATACAGAGTATTTATATGGTTTTAACCCATAAGTTGTTTTCACATCACCGCAGCATCCATCTGTTATTAAAATAAGTGGAACTGTTGGCCAATCACAGCAGTGAGTCTTGAATGAGCCCCTCCTATAAAAACACACCATTCTGCAGAGAGACTCAAAACAGGATAGAAAATAACCTATTACTTCTAAAGTATGCAGTTTTTTATGTAAAAATCGCACTAATATTATAAACGAATCTCGGAGAACATTATAAAATCATAAAAATGCAGTCCACAATTATTCCTACTCCAGCAAGGAAAAAAGCCACTAGAATTAATCTAATTATTTTCTCATACACTGGTTAACCAGAATATGATTGGTTTTGCTGAACTTGGCGTCAATTATATGCTGAGATTCTATCAAACGGTCAATGAATATACACCGCTTGACCCCATTATGACAGCAATATTCATTACCATAATATAGTCTCATGTGAAAACATAATTTCTGTTATGTTGTTTCTAAAATGTAGAGGACTCATTGAGTTATGTTGGCATTTATAGCATGTAAGACAATCAGTTTCACTCTTCTTAGGTTATTTTTTTTATTAAACCTTGAATATGTGTGTAGTCTTATTTAAAAAAATACATAGAATTCTCAAAGTAAGAATATTACAAATATCATTAATTCATATGTGACCCTGGATAACAAAAACAGTCGTAAGGGTAAATTTGTAGAACTTGAGATGTATGCATCATCTGAAAGCTGAATAAATAATATTTCCATTGATGTATGTTTTGGACAATATTTGAAAATCTGCAATCTGAAGGTGTAAAAAAATCTAAATATTGAGAAAATCATCTTTAAACTTGTCAAAATTAAGTTCTAAGCAATGCATATTACTAATAAACAATTATGTTTACAGTAGTTAATTTACTAAATATCTTCATGGAACATGATCTTAATATCCTAATGATTTTTGGCATACAATAAAAATTTATAATTTTGACCCATACAATGTATTGTTGGCTATTGCTACAAATATAGCTGTGCTGCTTCTGTGCTCCAGGGACACATATTACATTAAGGTTTTGAGCAATTGCACTACTTGACATTACAATTCATATGACCTACTGTTAAGAAAGCATTTATGAAGGTGAATCCGATCAGGCATAATTTAAGGCATCTTTACACAGATGAGTTAAGGCTGCTCTGTGCCTGCTGAGTAAAGCCTGACTAAATTACGCCAGCTCTGACCCAGTATTAAAGGCCACATTGTTCAAAATTCACATAACCGTGTGTAAGCAGTGTCTGTACACAACCACCCTATAATGATACAAATCCACTCACTCCTTTATATAAATCCTCATAAATCATAAGCAGTGTTTCAGAACAAGCCATTAGCAGGATCTGTAAAAAACAAACATGATGTCTAGTTTTCAAGCCCCGCCCATAACTATTGACGGACACTTGCTTATCATCTTCATGTGAAATCAGCATTAAAGTAAGAAATGTCTCTTATTACACAGACCTAATATAAACATTTTATTTCTTTCCCAGCTGTTTACCTTCACAGACATAACTGACTGTGTTTTGTAACTCGTTTTTAACATAAACTCATGCTTATTTGACAGTTTAAGCGCAATAAGACATAAAAAAGAATTTAATTTAGCACTCACATGCTGTGTGAAAGCCCTATATTAACATTTTTAACTGATATGGCTTTAAAACGCATGATTTCAGCACGATAGACATGATAATCAAAACCAAACAAGATGTTTTAGCAGAGTAGAGCTGTAATAGCACAGCCCTGTTCTAGAAAAGGGGCGGGGAGAAGCAGCTCTTTTGCATTTAAAGAGACATGTACAAAAACAGTCATCTTAAAATAGGCATCTTTTAAATGATCTGTGGGCTGAAACTTCACAGAAACATTCTGAGGACGCATAATAGATCTCTTTAAAGTATGCATTTAGATTGGCTGTGTACATGCATTTATGCTTCCATTGAGCAGCATTAACAGTCAGCATCCAACATGCCACATCAGAAGTGCTTCTATGCCACGTTTGCACTGTAAAGTTGCATTACGTCATACAGTACTTTGAAACTATGTGCTGAGGTTAACATAGTTTAGGATGACTTTCATGCTGCATTGCATCTGTATACAGCATTTTTAAAAGAAGGCTATTGAGTTTCTGAAGATGCTGTTATTTAATGTAAATGTCACTCAAGTATTTCAGACTGGCGAAGCTGTTCTCAGATCAGCATAAAAGGGCAGCTATCAGCCCATATACGTGGTTTGAAGAGAAGGGAAGCAGAGCAATGTGTGGCCTCTTTGTGGGCGTCGCCAGGGTCCCTTAACGAGCTGGGACTTTAATGACACAGTTAAAGTTGCATTCAGTCCGAGTTACATTATACCAGACAGGATCACGTGTGCACTGAACCAAGCTGTAACGAGCAATGACAGATACACTCCGGCCGGCTGAGATGAAGCCTACAGGCTGCTAATGAGACGGAGAGGACTAACTCTATATCTGACCAACCAGCAGACGTATACTGACATCTATAGAAAAACAGTTGTGCTTTAATGTCACAATTCTGACTTTTATTATCTTGCAATTCAGGATAACAGAATATGAACTCAGAATTAAGATGCAATTATGTCTCTTTTAGTGGTGAACAAAAACTGAATTTAAACAAATAAACTCTGACCCGCAATTCTATGTTTAAATCTCAGAAAGTCTGAATTGCAAAATATAAACTCTTTTTACAAGGTTCATTGGTTAACAATATTAGTTAAAATGAACAATACTTCAATAGCATTTATGTTAATTAGTATTTATTAATGCATTATTAAAATCACAAGTTGTGTTTGTTAACATTAGTTTAATGCACTTTGAACTAACATGAACTAATGATGAAAAACTCAATTTTTATTAACTAAAGTTAACAAAGATGAATAAATTACCAACTCAGAATTAAGAGATATAAATGTGCATTTCTGACTTTTTTCCTATGGTGGGGGAGGCTGAGTTTATATAGTAATTCAGCTTTTTCTGTGAGTTTGTTTGTTTGTTTTTTTGCGGCCACAGAATAAAAAATAAAGAAAGGTACTTGCTACATTTTATCTCAATTCTGACATTTATAATTAGAATTGTAGAATTACACTTTATGTCTTGCAATTCTGAGATATTTTCACAATTTAGAAAAAAAATTCAGAATTGTGAAATAGTAAAATCCCCCCCAACTTTTTTTTTATACATGAGCCTTAATGCATGAAAATGTGCATAAATAGTACACCAAATAAAAACAAAAACTTGTGGTATTGATACGAAAAAAATTGACTTTGGTGTATATATGATACGAATGTGTTGGGCGTGCATATAATACACAATTTTCACGTGCATATAATACGCATCTAACCCACAACCCCATCCAACCCCATCCTACACACGCCGAAGCCCATTTTTGCGTATCAAAACCATGAGTTTACGTTTTATTTGGCGTACTATTTATGCACACTTTCATGAGGCAGGTGAGAATAAAACATGGCCATATGGACCCAGAGAAATCAAAGTGATTAAAAAATACAATAGCGCTTCCACAAGGTGCTTCACACACACAGAGGAACCATTCAAACCACCTTTCAGTGACATTCAGAGCTCAATGTCTATTATTTTCTGTATAGGAACTAACTGCAAAAATGTCTTGGATTTCAGTAACTCTATGAATAGGACATCCAAATGGTTTTAAATAGCTTTTTACGGTGTTAAAACATTATAAATGGACTTGATGAAAATGTTGAGGTCAAGGTCAACAGGAGCATTACTGCGCTTAACTATAGCAAGACCTGTGGCCATTGACTCTCACTTCAGAGTCTGTTACTCAATTACTTCAACAAGGCCTATTGTTATAAATCCCTGGTGTGAACATCCAGATCCAGGATCTGCATCACACTGACTGAAAGCAGGAGCAGAAGGAGAGTCCTGGACAAGCTGGAAAAACCAACAGTGAGCCGCTGCAACAAAAGGCTGAGCGACAGAGAGGCGGTGCGGGACAATGCTGATCCTGTCACGCTGTAAAGAAGCATGCGCCGTCACACAGAGACACACAATACAACTCACACAGAGACACACACTCGCTGAGATACACGGCCTCCGGCAGAGGAGCTGCACACACACACACACACACACACGCAAACAAACACACTCACATACACACGCACACACACACACACACACACACACACACACACACACACACACACACACAGACACAGACACTCACACACGCACACTCGCCGAGATACACAGCCTCCAGTAGAGGAGCTGCACACTCACGCACACACACACACACACACACACACACACACACACACACACGAACAGATACAGACAAACACACACACACACACACACACATACAGACACAGACACTCACACACGCGCACACACACACACACACTCACACGCACTCACAGACACACACGCACACTCGCCGAGATACACAGCCTCCAGTAGAGGAGCTGCACACTCACGCACACACACACACACACACGCACAGATACAGACAAACACACACACACACACACACACACACATACAGACACAGACACTCACACACGCGCACACACACACACACTCACACGCACTCACAGACACACACGCACACTCACTCACACACACACACACACTCACACACACACACACTCTCTCTCTCTCTCTCACACACACACAAGCACACACACACACCAGCACACACACACACACACACAGACACACACACACACAAAAGCTCAGGCTCTCCCTGTGCAATCCCTCAGTACAGTACGGTTCCTGTGATGCCCACATGGCAGGCGGTTATCAATCAGGTCCTCTTGACGCTTACCGTCTTCATCATGAATGGGACATCTGCCGCAGCAAATATATATATGTTTTTTTTTAATAAATTAATGTATATTTCCAAACTCAAATGCTGCATCTCTCCGTACAGAAAACTGTGTGCATTTCTGCTAGAATGAAGTCCTTCACTGAAGACATTACAGTAAATAATCAAAATGATTCATGTTGAAAATATGCAATGTATGTGGTTGAGCATGTGAATTATTAATTTATTTTCCATCGCCAAAGCGCTTGTAAACAGAGCCTCCCTTCACTCTGATGAGACGCGTGATGCTGTCCTTAGCCATCAAAACTCACTGGACAAATATTATGAGCTTATATTAAATTATGTAACCACAACATTGACATCCAGTGCTGTCACGTCACCTATTGAGTAAAATCCTGAAAGACCACAGTGTGTTTGTGCAGTTTGACTTCTTGGTGAAGTGTGCTGGAGTTCATTTCAAACACACCAAGCGTCCAAAGCGCTGAGAAGCACAGGGTTCGGCTTCAGACGGAGACGAGCGTGAGGAGGTTTACTCGTCCAAACCGTACATGAAAGCTCTGAACTCTCACGGTTTGCTGCAGCACGGAGGAACTTCTGAGGAGCGTCTGAGCTTGTTTTCTTTCCTTCCCAGCCGAAGTTTGAGGAAACCTCCGCGTCTGCAAAGCACTTCTGCTTGCCCATGTCACCCTTTGCCCCGTCTTTACAATCTAAGAGCTTGTACAATGTTGAATGGCGGCTGATTCTGCTCTGTTTTTCTGCATTCCTGCGTGTCAGGCTCGGAGAGAATAATGCCCGCGGGTCAAAGGTCACTTCCTGTGCATTAATAACCCAACGTCAACAGACCCAGAGGGTGAAATGTAAAGTATCCAACAGTTTCATCATTTCAGAAGATCTAATGCGATCGCAAAGCCAGCAAAGAGTTCAACCGTCTGTTAAAGAACGCTCAGAATCACTTCCAGAAACCACTGCACAAAACAACGAGTTTGTCAAGAAGAACGTTTGCCGATGATTGAGCAGCGTGCAATGTCCAGTTTGTGGCGAGTAAGAGGTTTCACCAAAAACTGGAGACAAAACCAGAAGAAACTAAAAAAAGCTGAGCTTTGGAATATAAACAAACCAAGCTAATTTTGGCACATTTGGCCAATTATGGCACATAATGGGACATTAATGGGAACATTAATGGGCACATTAATGGGAATTCTTTCAAGATGCATTAAAAAAAACTGCAGTAAATATGCATAAGTATGGAATTAACCAAGCAGCACACTTCCAAAAAACCTCCTCTGAACAAACGGTCAGATGATCTTCTATTTGGATCGTCTCACACCATGCTGGAACATTTGTGGAGTACATGCAAACCAACTATTAACACATTCATATTCCTGATAAGATAAATTTTTCTCAAATTGTTGTGCTGATAACATCATTAGTGATAAAAAATGCTTGCATTCAATTAGAGAAAAAAATAGCACAACAATAACAACAAAAAGATTTTAGTTGTTGTAGCCAAACTGCAAAGTAATACAGTGCTCAGCGTAAATGAGTACACCCCCCTTTGAAAAGTAAAATTTTAAACAATATCTCAATGAACACAAAAAACATTTCCAAAATGTTGACAAGACTAAGTTTAATATAACATCTGTTTAACTTATAACATGAAAGTAAGGTTAATAATATAACTGCACATTTTTCAGTTTTACTCAAATTAGGGTGATGCAAAAATGAGTACACCCCACAACAAAAACGACTAAATCTAGTACTTTGTATGGCCTCCATGATTTTTAATGACAGCACCAAGTCTTCTAGGCATGGAATGAACAAGTTGGCGACATTTTGCCAGATCTATCTTTTTCCATTCTTCAAGAATGACCTCTTTTAGAGATTGGATGCTGGATGGAGAGTGATGCTCAACTTGTCTCTTCAGAATTCCCCATAGGTGTTCGATTGGGTTCAGATCAGGAGACATACTTGGCCACTGAATCACTTTCACCCTGTTCTTCTTCAGAAATCCAACAGTGGCCTTAGATGTGTGTTTAGGATCATTGTCATGTTGGAAAAGTGCATGACGACCAAGGGCAGGGAGTGATGGTAGCATCTTCTCTTTCAGTATAGAGCAGTATATTTGTGAATTCATAATGCCATCAATAAAATGCAGCTCCCCGACACCAGCAGGACTCATGCAGCCCCACATAATGACACTGCCACCACCATGTTTCACTGTAGGCACCATGCATTTTTCTTTGTATTCCTCACCTTTGCGACGCCATACAGTTTTGAAGCTATCAGTTCCAAAAACATTTATCTTGGTCTCATCACTCCAGAGTATAGAGTCCCAGTAGTCTTCAACTTTGTCAGCATGGGCCCTGGCAAAATCTAGGCAGGCTTTTTTGTGCCTGGGCTTTAGGAGAGGCTTCTTTCGTGGATGGCACCCATGCATGCCATTCCTCTGCAGTGTACGCCGTATTGTGTCACGGGAAATAGTCACCCCAGTTTGGCTTTCTACTTCTTTAGATAACTGCAGTGAACTTGCATGTCGATTTTCTTCAACCCTTCTCATCAGAAGACGCTCCTGACGAGGTGTTAACTTCCGTGGACGACCTGGACGTCTCTGTGAGTTGGTTGCAGTTCCATCTTTTTAAAATGTTTGTACCACTTTTGCTACAGTATTCTGACTGATAAGTAAAGCTTTGCTGATCTTCTTGTAGCCTTCACCTTTCTTGTGTAAAGAAATTATTTTCTTTCTCAGGTCTTGTGACATTTCTCTTCCATGTGTTGCCATTGCTGACAGCATGAAATGGGAAGGGGTTTTCTTTGACTAACACCCTTTTATAGTCAACTGTCACCTGTGTAATAAATAATTAGACTCACCTGTGGTTGAATTCTTGTTAAATTAGACATTTGTAGTCTAAAATGTAGCTTTGCTCCAGAGACTTTCAGTGGGGTGTACTCATTTTTGCATCACCCTAATTTGAGTAAAACTGAAAATTTTGTTCTCTAAGTTATATTATTAACCTTACTTTCATGTTATAAGTTAAACAGATGTTATATAAAACTTAGTCTTGTCAACATTTTGGAAAATGTTTTTGTGTTCATTGAGATATTGTTTAAAATGTTACTTTTCAAAGGGGGTGTACTCATTTACGCTGAGCACTGTATATATAAATGTTTGAAGCACCAAACACTTTTAATCTGTTGAAATTGCATTAACAAATTGAGGGGTTCTTTTTATAAATAAAGGTTTTTAGTAAGAGTAAACACGCTTCATGAAGTCATGAAGCTTCATGTGACCCTGGAGCACAAAACCAGTCATAAGAGTAATTTTTTTTTAAATTAAGATTTATGCATCATCTGAAAGCTGAATAATAATATTTCCATTGATGTATGGTTTGGACAATATTTGAAAATCTGGAGGTTTAAAAAAAATCTAAATATTGAGAAAATCTTCTTTAAAGTTGTTCAAATTAAGTTCTTAGCAATGCATATTACTAATCAATAATTACATTTTGATATATTTACATAAGGGAAATATCTTCATGGAACATGATCTTAATATCCTAATGAATTTATTAAGATATTTACTATGCAATAGTTCTCCAATGCAATCAGCTTTTCTCCCTGGTAGAATATAGAATATGTTCATAATGACATGAAAGTGCCAGATGGCTGTAAAGGACATGAAAGGCATTACACTGTACACATGTCCGGCAGATACACGCATGTCTGCAATCAGAAGCCAAGCACGTGAGGCTGGATCACCCTCAACAGATGCTCTTCAAACCCAATAACAAGACATCAAACGCCACAGAGAACGGAGCGAGCGCGGTCCGCGCAGATCAGTCCGTGAGCTGTAACGGCTTGCACATGTTTAGGTGGATCGTGCAAAACTGTCATGAGAACGAGTCTGAAAACATCCTTGGAATGAAGAGTCAAAGAAACAGAATGAACACTGTAGAATCAGTGCTGGGGGGGCGACGCATTACATGTAACGTGAGTTATGTAATCAGATTACTTTAAGTAACTATTAAAGTAACGTATTTTAATTTAGACAGAAATATCGGAGTTACTTTTTCAAATAAGTAACAATTTATTTGTTTCCATGTATTGAGTGACAGCTCTGGTGTTGCCATGGTGACCAAAATCAGGAGTAAGTGCAGAGCGTTGTGTGTGAACACAATCTTACTGTAGGTCTAGACTAAATATCAACATGATCTTACTGTAGTTCTAGACTAAATATCAACATGATCTTACTGTAGTTCTAGACTAAATATCAACATGATCTTACTGTAGTTCTAGACTAAATATCAACACGATCTTACTGTAGCTCTAGACTAAATATCAACATGATCGTACTGTAGTTCTAGACTAAATATCAACATGATCTTACTGTAGTTCTAGACTAAATATCAACACGATCTTACTGTAGCTCTAGACTAAATATCAACATGATCTTACTGTAGCTCTAGACTAAATATCAACATGATCTTACTGTATTTCTAGACTAAATATCAACATGATCTTACTGTAGTTCTAGACTAAATATCAACACAATCTTACTGTAGCTCTAGACTAAATATCAACATGATCTTACTGTAGTTCTAGACTAAATATCAACACGATCTTACTGTAGTTCTAGACTAAATATCAACACGATCTTACTGTAGTTCTAAACTAAATATCAACATGACTTACTGTATTTCTAGACTAAATATCAACACGATTTTACTGTAGTTCTAGACGAAATATCAACACGATCTTACTGTAGTTCTAGACTAAATATCAACATGATCTTACTGTAGTTCTAGACTAAATATCGACATGATCTTACTGTAGTTCTAGACTAAATATCAACATGATCTTACTGTAGTTCTAGACTAAATATCAACACGATCTTACTGTAGTTCTAGACTAAATATCAACATGATCTTACAGTAGTTCTAGACTAAATATCGACACGATCTTACTGTAGTTCTAAACTAAATATCAACACGATCTTACTGTAGTTCTAGACTAAATATAGACATGATCTTACTGTAGTTCTAGACTAAATATCGACATGTTTTTACTCATCTCACCTACACAAAAACTGAATAAAAACAGTAAAATGCAAACTCAGGATATTATACAAACCTGCAATAATTAAATATATTAAATAAGACAAATATAATTTATGTATTTTATGGCATTTTATTAACCGATGTCTTTGCGGCTGACCTTTGATGATCCAATTCAACCATACTAATAAGCAAAAATTACACATTTGTGTTTGATTTTAGTTATTGCTGAATAGTTTTTATCTTTCTTCTCCTGCATCATATTCTTCATGTGATTAGTTTGAGCTCACCCTCTACAGAGGAACGCAATATTGTAACATTACTTTTAAAAGTAACTTTCGCCAACACTGTGTAGAATTTAATTAAACGTGAACCAAAGAACAAGAACCAAACTTCACTGAAATACTAACAAACACTGTAGCCTTAAGATTGCAGACATTCCTTATTTGATACTAAACGGATGACATTGATTTTAAGCATGACTCTGATTTTCAGCGACGTCTGCCACCTCAGTTTTTCCTCTTCTTGTCCTGAGCCGTACTTGAGGGAGTCTAAATTGGTTGCAGATGTTTGTGTAGGAAAAAGAGCTTCAAATAGGTACAATGTGAGCGGCTGCTTGATCTGGACGTGATTGGCTGAAGTTTGGAGGAAACACAGCTTCACGTGTGCTGTGAGAGGAGAACTGACCCGCTCGCTGGACAACAGTGAATAAAGCTCAGAGCCAACTTCTGCACGCTCACCTTATTTAACACATCACAGCAGTTATTTACTGAAGAATCCTGAGCACATGGACACACTCACACACTTCACAAACACACACACGCTTCACAAACACACACTTCACAAACACACACAAGCCATACACACGCTTCACAAACACACAAACACACACTTCACAAACACACACACGCTTCACAAACACACACTTCACAAACACTTTTAAAAAACACACACAAGATATATACACACACACAAACATACACACGCCTCACAAACACACACAAGCTACACACACACACACAAACGCTTCACACACACACATGAGCTACACACACACACAAACAAACACACACAAGGTACACGCACACACACACAAACAAACAAACACACAAACGCTTCACAAACACACACAAGCTACACACAAACCCTTCACAAACACACACAAGCTACACACACACACAAACAAACACAGACACACACATACGCTTCACAAACACACACAAGCTACACACACACAAACAAACAACCACACACATGCTTCACAAACACACACACACACATTTCAAACACACCAAGCTACACACACACACACACACACAAACAAACACACACACGCTTCACAAATATACACAAGCTACACACACACAAACAAACACACACACGCTTCATAAACACACACAAGCTACACACACACACACACACAAACAAACAAACACACGCTTCACAAACACACACAAGCTACACACAAACAAACACACGCTTCATAAACACACACAAGCTACACACAAACAAACACACACACAAACAAACACACACACACACACGCTTCACAAACACACACAAGCTTCATAAACACACAAGCTACAAACATACACACAAGCTTCATAAACACACACAAGCTACACACACACACACAAGCCACACACACACACAAACAAACAAACACAAGCTTCATAAACACACACAAACAAACACACACACGCTTCATAAACACACACAAGCTACACACACACACACACACACACACACACACACACACACACACACAAACACACTTCAAAGCACTTTGTTTGACACTAATCGAGCAGAACATGAAATAATTGACTTTAAGTTTTATAAACAACATCAAAACTTTGCCAGGGGGAAATGTTATTTTATATGTTTAACTTTTTTTTGTCAATGCAAAAGATCATTGTAACAAGATTTACTGATTCTGACACCTACAACAAATGTTCCCAACACCTTCATGCGACTTTAACACTTCCAGGATTAACAATAACATCAGTAATCTCGTATAAATACATATTAACTGAACGCACTTCACTTCCCAGAATGCATTGTGGAATCAGAAAAATATGCATTGTATGCATTTTGCTGATTTATTTATTTTTTAAAGAATTACTTTAAAGGACAATGTTGCATGTCTAAGTTATGATTATTAGAATTAGGAGTCAAATATAATGCAAACCTTGTTTTCTTAAAAGTGCTAAATTAAATTAAATCACATGTAATCACTAGAATTGTGACTTTAAACTAAACAGACATTTAAACGAGTATCCCACGATGCAACACAATATGTTCATTGTTCATAGTAATTTGTTGTCATTATGAATTTACTGTAGCATTTAGTAAATCCCCGGCAGTCTACAATGAGTCATTCTGTGTGTTTATGAATTATAATAAATAAAGTGATTATGACTCTCACGTCAGCAGAGAATGCTAGAAAACACATTTATTCACTTCTTACTCTCAATATGTATCATATCTGAAGCTATTATTCCAATCGCACGAATAACGGATTCATAAACTGCTACTAAATGAAGTTACGGGAATATAACAATACAGCCCGACTACAGCCGAGCATATAGATCATCGTGATAGACGCAATCATATTTATTATGCATTATGAATCATAACGATTCAATAATTCTGACGCGATTGAGAATAACGGTGCAGAATCAACAAGTCTAAACTTGACTTTGCTGTAACAATGTCGCTATTATTGGCCATTGTTAATAGCAGCAGAGCTTTTACAGCGTATAATGGGTAAAAACGATGTTTTACCGGATAAAAACAACCGATTATTGACATTAAAACAACTAGATGCAGAAGCAAAGAAGTGAAAGTGGACTTACCCTGAGTGTAAACGAAGGCGCAGAAGTTGCAGGAGAGAAGCAAAATGGTTATCTCAAAACACACATACATCTTATTGAAATCCTAAAGTGCATGGTGGACTCAGACGCGAACGAGACTCGAGCTCCATGAGAGCATCTGTGCTAGCGGGAGCGCAGGAGAGCACAGGCCGCTCTGGAGACGCGGAGCGCGGCGTGGAGCTCTGAGCATGTGCGGCGGAGCCTGGAGGAAGAGGAGGAGGAGGAGGAGGGCTGGGAATTAGCCGAGCTATGAGACATCACCGCACTTATACCGTTATGTGCCCGAGGGGTGGGAGAGGGGGACGGACACACGAGCAGGAGGGGGGAAGAGAAACAGCCACACAAAACTTACAAAACAGATCAGACATGGATTATTGTGCGCTTCCACAGCATTACAGCAGAGCTGGGGAGATAAGTAATAGCCTATAGTTCACAGATTACTACCCTATTTAGAGTTTAATATAGTGTAACTATTTCAATTACTTGATTAAATTAATGTAACTGATTACTTTTCGAACTGTTAATCGTTTTCAAACGTGTAAAGCAGGCCGTACTCAACACTGATTACTGTCAGACTTCATCACAGATTATAATCAGTGTCGGGGAAAGTTACTTTTAAAAGTAATGCGTTACAATATTGCGTTTCTCCCTAAAAAAGTTACTTCAGTTACTTAGGTTACTTACGTTACTTAGTTACTTTTTATGGAAAGTAATGCGTTACATTACTTTTTAAATATGAGCAGGGCTTGATTGTTTGTTTTTAATACAATAAATTCTACTTATAGCAAATATAAAAGCCTTTCACACCAAAAAGTGTAATGAATAAACCTCAGACTGAAGGATGAGTCAATCACGTCTGTACAGAAGAACGCAGGAGAAGTTCAACACTCTTCAGCAATAAAACAACGAAGCACAATTGTTAGTTTATCTAAAGTAATTTTTGCTTATTAGTACGGTTGAACTGGGTCATCAAAGGTCAGCAGCAAACACGTCGGTTAATAAAATGAGATTAGATATATTTGTGTTGTTTAACATATTTAATTCTTGCATGTTTTCGTCATATTCTGAGTTTGCTTTTCACTGTTTTAATTCATTTTGATGAATACTGAATCAGTTTTTTGCGAGTGCGATGAATTAATACACATTCATATTTAGTCTAGATTAGAGATAATATTATTACGTAACTCGCGTTACTTGTAATGCGTTACCCCCCAACACTGGTTATAATACATTTACTTTCACCACAAAATCAGATTTTAGCATCTCTGTTTAATTTGAGATCATTCTGGGGTTAAAAACAGATTTAAAATCATAGCAAGAAATAGTTTAATAGCTATGATACTGTTTTTTAAATCACATCTGTGCAGCTATGACAGGAAACAATGCCTCGGTAAAATAAAAATATAATAAAAATATTAAGCATTTAACCCAAATAGGAAATAAGCATGTGTCCTATTCTGTGTAATAAACTCCTGAAACATTAGTGTCTCATATTTTAGAGCAGTCAATGCAATTTTATGCAATTGTATAAAATAAATCAATTAGATACAAAGTGCTCAGCCTAAATGAGTACACTCCCTTTGAAAAGTAACATTTTAAACAATATCTCAATGAACACAAAAACATTTTCCAAAATGTTGACAAGACTAAGTTTTATATAACATCTGTTTAACTTATAACATGAAAGTAAGGTTATTAATATAACTTAGAGAACAACATTTTCAGTTTTACTCAAATTAGGGTGATGCAAAGATGAGTACACCCCACAATAAAAACTACTAAATCTAGTACTTTGTATGGCCTCCATGATTTTTAATGACAGCACCAAGTCTTCTAGGCATGGAATGAACAAGTTGGCGACATTTTACCAGGTCTATCTTTTTCCATTCTTCAAGAATGACCTCTTTTAGAGATTGGATGCTGGATGGAGAGTGATGCTCAACTTGTCTCTTCAGAATTCCCCATAGGTGTTCGATTGGGTTCAGATCAGGAGACATACTTGGCCACTGAATCACTTTCACCCTGTTCTTCTTCAGAAATCCAACAGTGGCCTTAGATGTGTGTTTAGGATCATTGTCATGTTGGAAAAGTGCACGGCGACCAAGGGCACGGAGTGATGATAGCATCTTCTCTTTCATTATAGAGCAGTACATTTGTGAATTCATGATGCCATCAATGAAATGCAGCTCCCCGACACCAGCAGCACTCATGCAGCCCCACATAAGGACACTGCCACCACCATGTTTCACTGTAGGCACCATGCATTTTTCTTTGTATTCCTCACCTTTGCGACGCCATACAGTTTTGAAGCCATCAGTTCCAAAAACATTTATCTTGGTCTCATCACTCCAGAGTATAGAGTCCCAGTAGTCTTCATCTTTGTCAGCATGGGCCCTGGCAAACTCTACGCGGGCTTTTTTGTGCCTGGGCTTTAGAAGAGGCTTCTTTCGTGGACGGCACCCATGCATGCCATTCCTCTGCAGTGTACGCCGTATTGTGTTACGGGAAATAGTCACCCCAGTTTGGCTTTCTACTTCTTTAGATAACTGCAGTGAACTTGCATGTCGATTTTCTTCAACCCTTCTCATCAGAAGACGCTCCTGACGAGGTGTTAACTTCCGTGGACGACCTGGACGTCTCTGTGAGATGGTTGCAGTTCCATCTTTTTTAAATGTTTGTACCACTTTTGCTACAGTATTCTGACTGATAAGTAAAGCTTTGCTGATCTACTTGTAGCCTTCACCTTTCTTGTGTAAAGAAATTATTTTCTTTCTCAGGTCTTGTGACATTTCTCTTCCATGTGTTGCCATTGCTGACAGCATGAAATGGGAAGAGGTTTTCTTTAAGTAACACCCTTTTATAGTCAACTATCACCTGTGTAATGAATAATTAGACTCACCTGTGGTTGAATTCTTGTTAAATTAGACATTTGTAGTCTAAAATGTAGCTTTGCTCCAGAGACTTTCAGTGGGGTGTACTCATTTTTGTATCACCCTAATTTGAGTAAAACTGAAAATTTTGTTCTCTAAGTTATATTATTAACTTACTTACTTTCATGTTATAAGTTAAACAGATGTTATATAAAACTTAGTCTTGTCAACATTTTGGAAAATGTTTTTGTGTTCATTGAGATATTGTTTAAAATTTTACTTTTCAAAGGGGGTGTACTCATTTACGCTGAGTACTGTATATATAAATGTTTGAAGCGCCAAACACTTTTAATCTGTTGAAATTGCATTAACAAATTGAGGGGTTCTTTTTATAAATAAAGGTTTTTAGTAAGAATAAACACGCTTCATGAAGTCACATGTGACCCTGGAGCACAAAACCAGTCATAAGAGTACAATTTTTTTTTTATTAAGATTTATGCATCATTTGAAAGCTGAATAATAATATTTCCATTGATGTATGGTTTGGACAATATTTGAAAATCTGGAGGTTTAAAAAAAAATCTAAATATTGAGAAAATCTTCTTTAAAGTTGTTCAAATTAAGTTCTTAGCAATGCATATTACTAATCAATAATTACATTTTGAAATATTTATGTAAGGAAATATCTTCATGGAACATGATCTTAATATCCTAATGAATTTATGAAGATATTTACTATGCAATAGTTCTCTAATGCAATCAGCTTTTCTCCCTGGACTCAGTAGAATATAGAATATGTTCATAATGACATGAAAGTGCCAGATGGCTGTAAAGGACATGAAAGGCATTACACTGTACACATGTCCGGCAGATACACGCATGTCTGCAATCAGAAGCCAAGCACGTGAGGCTGGATCGCCCTCAACAGGTGCTCTTCAAACCCAATAACAAGGAGGTGTACTCATTTACGCTGAGCGTAATAATATGTGTGTAAACATATTCAGATGTAACCCCCCCCCCCCCCCCCATTACAGTTTTTCTCAGTCCCTTTGGAGCATTTCTCAGATCAGAAATGAAGTTCTCAAAACTACTTGTTTAACTCCACATCATTGAGTCACTTGTGCACATCATAAACGCAGTTTCTCATTCTTTTGCACAAGTTGAGATTGCTTTGGTACATTCATGCAACTGATTATGTGCATGTGTCTGTGGTTTCCTACATTATCAGTTGCTATTGTATTATATAGTTATCTGAAATAGCTCAAAGGTGCATCTCATGAACCTTCAATTGGAAAGCACATATAGACAGAGGACAACACAAGAGTTACGAATTCAGATGATGGATGAACATCCAGAACACCATCAGGGTCAACAGACGAGAGGAAGAAGAGGAGGAAGGATGCATGGTGGAAGGGTACAGAGGCCAAAAAGATGAAGACGCCAAGGACAGAGGCGCACATCGGATGAAATAAGGGACACTACTGAGGACCATGTCGTCAATCATGGCTTACAATGACTGAAGGGTGCAGCTAAATATTGGGAGATCGACCGTATCCTCAATAATTCAAACATTTCGTAGAGAGAACAGGTATCTCAACAAACGTGCAATGTACTGCCATACTGTTTACTTGCTGTAATGATACAGTGTCCATTTGTATTTTGCAGCATACAGCAAATATACAGAGACAAACTGCAACACATAAACACACACGTGTAGTTTTGTTTAAATATATTTGTGTGTGTGCACTTTTTTCTGTTTTATGTAAAAATTATGTGTTTTGCATTTCTGCAGGACAGCAAGATTACCTCATAGTGGTGGCAGCGGACCCCTTTTCACACCTCAACAGGAGGAGGCCATTTGCACCGTGGTCAGAGCAAACAATGCCATTTGTCTAAGAGAGATACTTGCCATTTTTGAAGACAACAATGTCTTTCAAAACATCCAGTCTGTTAGCATCTCAACTATCGACAGGGTGCTGAAAATACACCACATGAGTAAGAAACAGTACCATTCGAAAGGAGTGATGACAGAGTGAAGGATCTACGGGACCATGTACAGGTAAAATATCTATGTAAATACAGCAACATTTTATAGTGATATGTAGTACAACATGACCTGTACACATTTCCTATGGCTGTAGAAAAAAAAAATGCAATATGTATACATTTGAGATAATGTAAAAATGTTGTCCAAAATGAAATTGAATGTAATTGATGAAACTAATTTTGTTTGTTTTGGGATACAGTGTATAATGGAATTGGAGTCAAGTGAATCATCTCACAACTTCATATATGTGGTGTGGTCGAAACGTCATCGGCCACAGAGCTACTGTTGTTTTGGTAGGCCAATGGGGAGCAAATATCAGTATGTGTGCTGCTATTTCAGAGAACGCGTGCTAATTCATATTCCCCGTATAGGGCCATACGACACACATTCGTAGAGACCCTCTACAGGACTCTCATCCCTGATGAGAGGGGTCCATTTCGAGATGATTTACCAAAGTAATTTGGGATAATGTGAGATTCCATCACTCACACGCCATCAGACAATGGTTTGCGACCCACTATAGGATGCTGATGGGATTCCTCCCACCTTATTCCCCATTCCTTAACCCAATAGAAGGTCTATGATTGCCAGCCACATACTCAGATGACCCTGCTGGCTGCTATGGATGTAGCCTGTGAGGACATCACTAGAGACGCCTGCAGGAGCTGGATAAGACATGCCAAAAGATTGATTCCACGTTGCATTGCAAGGGAAGATATTCGTTGTGATGTAGATGAGAATCTGTGGCCTGACAGACTGTAGACAGACTGCACTGCAATTCTTCACGCAAAAGCATGCAAAAGTTATGCCTAAGGTGTGTTTCCAGTGTTTGCCTATCTAATTTTGTATTTTCACCTTTGTGCCCATATTTATTTTTCTATATAAAAATAACATTTTAATGAGTGTAAAAGTGTAACTGTGAATTATATCCTGTCTCTTTCGATCAATATCCAACATACAGTAATGTGTACATTTGTACTTTTGAAATGGATATATGTAATACATAAGAAGTGTGGGCTTCTGGGTTTCAATACTGTAACTGTCATCCTAACTGTTGCCATAGTTTACATCAGGTAATAATAACAGAGTGCACTTTATATTGAGAACATGCATCTTGTTTATGAACAATGACACGAGGACTTTTCATTCTGGCACTGATATGTTTATTGACATAAATACTTGCTTTTGAGAGATGAACTAAAGATGTTGAGTAAGTTAGTTAGTTTTGCACGTTATCCATTGTTTGTATGAATTGTTTTGAGAAATGCACAAACTTCTGTGCAAATATTAAGGATGACTCGAGAAATGCACCAAAAACTGTAACATCTTTGCAAGTAAATAATTAAATTACACATTTCTTTCTCAGTAACTGGAATTAATTACAATTACATTTATTTTGTAATTAAAATAAACGGATGGACAGACAGACAGACAGACAGACAGACAGACAGACAGACAGACAGACAGACAGAGAGACAGACAGAGAGACAGAAAGACAGAGAGATAGACAGACAGACAGACAGACAGACAGACAGACAGACAGACAGACAGACAGACAGAGAGACAGAGAGACCAACAGACAGAGAGACAGAGAGACAGACAGACAGAGAGAGACAGAGAGACAGACAGAGAGAGACAGACAGACAGACAGACAGACAGACAGACCGAACGACAGAGAGACAGAGAGAGACAGAGACAGACAGACAGACAGACAGACAGAGAAACAGACAGACAGACAGACAGACAGACAGACAGAGAGAGAGACAGAGAGACAGGCAGACAGACAGACAGACAGACAGACAGACAGACAGACAGACATAGAGACAGACGGACAGAGAGACAGACAGAGAGACAGACAGACAGACAGACAGACAGACAGACAGACAGACAGACAGACAGACAGACAGACAGACAGACAGACAGACAGACAGATAGATAGATAGATAGATAGATAGATAGATAGATAGATAGATAGATAGATAGATAGATAGATAGATAGATAGATAGATAGACAGAAAGACAGAGCAATATTGTAATGCATTACTAACTTTCCCAGCACTGTTATTCAAGCTGGTATTTGGATCTGAATGCTGGGCATTTGCACAAAAAACACATAACAAAAAATAAATAGCAGATATCAGAACAGGCGCGTCAAGAATAATATAAAAAATCTGTGGTTTGTCTCTCTATCTTCTCTCTTCTGCTCCTCAGGCCATCATATCAGAACACATGGCCACTGTTTCCCAAACACATCCTCCAGCCGAAAATACAACCTTTGACCTTCTCAGATCAGCACTAAATCACAACCTGACACTTTAAAATAAAAACCATAAGAAATATTCAAAGATATGCAAAGGAAAACATCCTATATGCTTTGGAGGTGAATGCAGGCAGTGTTATATTAAAAACACTCACGCAACACACACCACACACACACACTTCCAGAGAAGTCATGATTGAGGTTTGATTGTGTTTCTATGGCATGTGCAGCTGGAATATAAGCGCTATGTTTGTGCTCTGATGGGCAGGACACCATACATTCACATCACTGTTTATCATGGTAATGACAGCCTACTGAGGCCAGACTTAACCGATATAACTTGAGATAATTACAGTAGGTGTTCCAAGCTAAACTAAAACGGGAGACTGTAAGGACTTTTTCTGTCAAATCAGAGTATTTAATGAGCTACTTTATAAGTTGAGTTCCGGGGCTGCCCTGCGTGGTGCTGTAATTAATACTCATAATGGAAATGTTTGTCTTTGTTGTGGCATTGAGGCTGAAACAGATGAAAGAGCATCAGGAAACAGCACTTATTCTCCAATGTGCTTCACTTATGAAACCGAACATAACCTTCATTACCCTAATGAGCCTCAACGAGCCAATCACAGAGCAGGACTGACACACAGCTGATCACTCCACACATTTAATCTGATTCCATAATCTTACCTTCCGCTAAAGCTTCCGCTAAAGGAAATAGTCTGTTACGTTGTACAAAACAATCAGTGTTGGGGAAAGTTACTTTTAAAAGTAATGCATTTCAATATTGCGTTACTCCCTAAAAAAGTAACTAATTACATTACTTAGTTACTTTTTATGGAAATTAATGAGTTTTGTTACTTTTGCATTACTTTCATGTTACTTTTAAATATGAGCAGGGCTTGAATAAAGTTCTATTTAAAGCAAATGAAAAAAGCTCTTTCGCACAAAAAAATTAATGAATAAACCTCAGGCTGAAGGACGAGTAAATCACGTCTGTACAGGAGAAGATTCAACACTCTTCAGCAAAAAAAAAACAATGAAGCACAATTGTTAGTTTATCTAAAGTAATTTTTGCTTATTAGTATGGTTGAACTGGGTCATCAAAGGTCAGCAGCAAACACATCGGTTAATAAAATGAGATTAGATACATTTGTGTTGTTTAACATATTTAATTATTGCAGGTTTGCGTCATATTCTGAGTTTGCATTTCACTGTTTTAATTCATTTTAATGAATACTGAATCTGTTTTTTGCGAGAAGGATGAATTAATACACGTTCATATTTAGTCTAGATTAGAACTACAGTAAGATCATGTTCACACAGCGCACTGTCATCAATAAATGGATAAAAGTAACTCAGATATTTTCTTGTAAATTAAAAAGTAATGCGTTACTTTACTAGTTACTTGAAAAAAGTTATATTATTATGTAACTCGCGTTACTTGTAATGCGTTACCCCCCCAACACTGAAAACAATCATAGACTAAAACTGCTGCAATATGACAGTTATATTAATACTGAACTCCTCCAAGGTCATTTTCACTACAAACGATAAATGAGATGCAATTTGGTGAAAGTTGAGTCTGCGGTGTGATGTGAAACTAGTTCCGGCTCCAAGTAGAGCAGATTGATATACAGCATTGTGCTATTTAAGTAAAAAAAATATGTAAATATTGTATTTAAATTCTTAAAAGTAGCTTAAAATTGAAAGATAAATTACCCCCCCCCCCCCCCCCCCCCCCATTAAGTTTAATTCAATAAATAGTTGTAATTTGTGTTTCAGTGATGCTTGTGTTTATTTACAGCTGTATTTAACAATGATATGTTTGTTATTTGAAGATGTTTAATAAAGTAATTTTTTCTTATTGCTGAAAGCCACGATTGACCAATCAGAATCAGTTATTCCAGATAATATTTGACTTTTCTACTTAATAGCATGACAGTGTGGAGCAATAATATTAATATTAAAATAAAACATAAATGTACTATCCTGAGAGAGAACCAGAGAGTTTCAGGACCATTTTGTCATTAAGCAAATTTATATATTCTACATTGTTTCTGGAAATTCTGCTACAAGAACTATTTTGGCAACAAATATTTTTACAGTGATCAATTATTGCAAGAGCTATAAATTAATAAAATAAAAGTTAGAGCAAAAGTATGACTGGTAATGTCTTGTAATTGTTTTTGGAGCATAATACAAACTAAACTAATAGTAAAAGTGTAATATAAAGAATAAAATAAGTCTATGGATGCTGTTTTGTTACAATAAATAATGAGAACGTCCCAGGTTATGTATGAAACCATGGTTCCCCGAGGAACGAGACGCTGCAAGCTCCTGTGTTCCCATCCTCTGAAACATGTGTGTCATCAGTCCAACGTAACGGGCGGGGTGACGTAGAGACCAGAGAGCTTAAAAGTGCATCCGGAACGAGCGACGTCAGATTCTGAAAAGTTGAAGCAAGTCGCTCACAGGGATGCAGGAAGTATGGCATGCGTCGTAGCGTCTTGTTCCTTGGGGAACCATGGTTACATACGTAACCTAGGACATTCACCTTCAGAACTCGAGCTGCGTCGATGACGCTTTGGGAACAACACTGCCCATGCCACCATACTGACACATGCCTGTCTAGTGTGAAATCACGGTGAGCACAGCTTAGACAGATGCACTTGAAAGTCTGGAGCGGTACCATACTTCTCCTTGCCTCAAGTACAATGAAAGAAACTTGTACCAAAGGGTAACACCCCTAATGATTGACCACCCAAAGGGACATGGCTGCCACAAACACTCTAAAGGTGGAGGGAGTTTCCAACCTTCAGAAAATCGTTACTGTAGAAACTCCAGAACTAACCAACTGGGCAGTTAATTGGGAGCAGCTGACAATTTCTGCACCAGGAAGTGAACATTCCACTTCAAGGACAGTTTCCTCGTTGAGGGGGCTCTGGACTGGAGTACGGTCTCAACAACCTCAGTTGAGGGACCGGAAGCTATGAGACGTGCCCCCTCAGGGGCCCCACCCACAGTTTCCACAACTCCAGATGGGGGTGAAAGAACGAACCCCCTGCCTGAGAGAGAGGAGATCCCGCCGGATGGGAATCTCCCATGCAGAGTCTTACTCCAGAACTCCCGGAAGCAGAGCAATCGGGGGGGAAGGCTTATAGATGAAGCCTCGGAAACGTCTGTACCATAGCATCCAGCCCCAATGGAGCTGGATAAGTATGAGAGAACCAGAAAGGACATTGTGAGGTCTCTCGAGACGCAAACAAGTCCACCTGGGCTCGACCAAAATTCTTCCATTCCCCCGGGCCTCAGCCCCTGTCTCAACAGCATATCTGCTTCTTAATAAGCTCCACTTCTATCATTAAATTTGCTGATGATACTGTGGTTCTGGGCCTCATTAACTACAATGATGAGGCCGCACACTTGGATGAGGTGGAGAGACTCACATCATGGTGCCAGGACAACTGTCTCTCTCTTTGAATGTGAGCAAAACTAAAGAGCTGATTGTAGACTTCAGGAAGAGACAGCAGCGGCCCTATACCCCTCTTATGATCAGTGGGACCCCTGTGGAGAGGGGGAGTAGCTTCAAGTACCTCGGTGTAAACATCTCCGAGGACCTGACATAGACTACACACATTCAGACTCAGGTTAAGAAAGCCAGGCAAAGACTGTACCATCTACGACAGCTGAGGAAATTCAGGGTCTCACCAACAATCCTGAAAACTTTCTATTCAGGGGCCATAGAAAGTGTATTGACTCAGTGCATCTCAGTGTGGTATGGTAATTCCTCAAACCAGGACTGCAAAGCTCTACAGAGAGTCGTGCGCTTAGCTGAGCGCATCTCAGGGTCTGCTCTCCCCTCTCTGCAGGACATCTACTTCAAACGCTGTAAAAGCAGGGCTGCTAAAATCCTCAAAGACTCAACTCACCCCGGTAACCATCTTTTCTGTTTACTGCCATCTGGCAAGCGCTTCAGGAGCATGATGGCAAAAACTGAGAGACTGAGGAGGAGCTTCTTCCCTCAGGCCATCAGGCTCCTTAACACAAACCCAGTCTCATAAACACTTACAAGACTCATTATTAACTGTAAATGGTACATTTGTAGATGGTACAGTCTTTGCCTGGCTTTCTTAACCTGAGTCTGAATGTGTGTAGTCTATGTCAGGTCCTCGGAGATGTTTACACCGAGGTACTTGAAGCTACTCCCCTCTCCACAGGGGTCCCACTGATCATAAGAGGGGTATAGGGCCGCTGCTGTCTCTTCCTGAAGTCTACATATTCTTATCACCCGTATTGCTGCTATGTGTACATACCCGGTACAACCCGTTTGCACATCCCTCTTGCACATCCCTCTTGTTCATATTACTATTTATTAAGTCCCAGTATACAGTTTTTGCACATCTTATTGTTTTGCACTTTTTATTCTATTGCACATTTTACTCTTATTTCTCTTTTTTACCATATATATGCTCTTGTGTTGTGTTACTTTTATATAATTTTAATTTTTATTCTTTTGCACTGTCCACTGAGCGGACCTGATTTGATTTTCATTTCACTTCTGATTATACCCTGTATAATTTATTATGTCACAAATAAAGAAACCTTGAACCTTGAACCTTAATATGTAAAAGACTACCGACGTATTGTATCTCACGTATACGTGAGTCTCGTATCTACAGCTCAACCTGGCAAAGACTGAGCTTCTTGTCTTCCCTGCAACTCCAACTCTACAGCATGATTTCACGATTCAGTTAGGTTCATCAACAATTACCCCATCAGCTTCGGTCAGAAATCTTGGTGTAATCTTCATCAAACACAATCAAACCTCTACAAATGATTCAGAATGCAGCAGCACGACTGGTCTTCAACGAGCCCAAAAGAGCCCATGTTACACCTCTCTTTGTCTCCTTGCACTGGCTACCAGTTGCAGCTCGCATCCAGTTCAAGACACTGATGCTTGCATATAGAACAACCACAGGCTCAGCACCCACCTACTTCCACTCACTATTACGAATCTACATCCCCTCCAGAAGTCTGAGATCTGCTAGTGAGCGACGCCTCGTGGTACCATCACAGAGAGGCTCAAAATCACTCTCCAGAACATTCTCTTTCACCGTTCCTGGCTGATGGAATGATCTTCCCACCCCCATCTGGAATGCTGGATCCCTGTCAATTTTCAAGCAACAACTGAAAACTCATCTCTTTCAACTCTACTTGACTACTTGAAAAAAAAAAAAACTTTCACTTTTTCAAAATCTTCATCTTTCTCTTTATCTTTCTCTCCTTCCCTTGCTAGCATGTACTTATATGAACAATGCCTGAGATTTGGTGTTATTGGCGCTTCCTCTGTATCTCCTCTCAGGCCTCTTCAAGATTAATCGCTTTATGTACTCCCCAATTGTAAGTCGCTTTGGATAAAAGCGTCTGCTAAATGACTAAATGTAAATGTAATGTAAATGTCTGTGCGCACTATCACATGATGGTCTCTCAGGTTTGTGAGAAAGTGTTTCAAAGCTTGAAATACAGCCAGCATCTCCAGGCAATTGATGTGCCACATGAGATGGGGACCTTCCCACAGACCTTGGGCCACTCATGACCGCTCCCCAGCCCATGAAGGAGGTGTCTGTTGCTAGCGTTACGCGACGACATGGAGCCCCAACACAGGGCCTTGTGATCCACAGTTTCTTCCACATGTCTAAGGCACGTAAGCATTGCCGCGTAACTTTGATCATGCGAAATGGGTTGCCCCTTGGGGAAAACCCTGTGGTCCTTAGCCACCACTGCAAGGGTCTTTATAGTGAGTTACTGGCCTTCTCTCACTCTATTGACTGTCGCGAGGATCGACTCGATACAAGCAGGAGACCGACATGCCTGCATCAAGGTCGAATCTCACACCACGCCCAGACAAGTGGTCCTCTGTACTGGAGGAAGCACACTTTTCTTTGCGTTTAGCCTTAACCCCAACTCTTTCATGTGAGCAAGAACGACATCTTGAACTGCTAACTGCTCTGATTGAGCTAGAATCAACCAATCGAAATTCAAATAAGGGCAAAAAGCTGGAATGAAAAAATTGTTAAACCCATGCTCTCAACACCTCGGTGTGGAGACAGGGAAAATCAGAGGGCCCAACATGTGATAGAATGCTACGTTTCTCCACGCTTTTTCCAGTTACAACCTCCACCAACTCCTCATAAGTCTGTTTTTTTTTTTTTTGCTGACCACATCAACCTCCTCGGAGGCAGAGAGGTAAACGCTGTACTCCATTCTGCCATTCCGTTGGACTGAATACACACATGTATCAGAGCGTGGGAACATAGGGTAGTACCGACCCGGGGTTGATGCAGGAGCTGCGCACGGCGACTGACTTCGCTCTACGAGCAACGAAAGTCACGGCGCGGTCCCTCGGGAAGGCGATGTCCACCATGGTGGTCCAGGAGCGCCATCTCTAGCTCAACCTGGCAGAGATGAAGGACGTCGACAAGGCACGCTTTCTCGACGCCCCCATCTCCCAGGCAGGGCTGTTCGGCGACACCGTCGAGGGCTTTGCCCAGCAGTTCTCGGCGGTACAGCAGCAGACCGAGGCGATCCAGCACATCCTGCCCCGGCGTGATGCACCATCCACCGCTGCCCCCGGGGCCAGGCCTCAGTCTGCCCGTTGCCGTGGGCGCCCTCCTGCGTCCTCCAGAGCCGCCCCAGGCCGAATCGACACATAGGCCGGTGCGTCGAGCCTCTCGCAGGAGAGCGGCGCCCCCCGCGTCCCAGCCAGGCCCCAAGTCGTCCAGGAAGTCGACGAAGCGGCCCTGACACGGGCAACCCGGAGATGTTGGAGTTTGCTCTTTCTCAGGAGACGGCGAGAACAGCACCGCTCCTTCCCCCGGTGGAGGGCCGGGAGGAGAATCTTCTGTTTCGTTTTGTTTCTGTTCCGCCGCTGGTCCAAGGGCCAGCGGTACCCACCTTCTCAAAGAAAGAGCAATTTCCTTTTCCTCCGGGTTCTCAGGTCCATGGGACGACAGTGTGCGACGCCCTGCCTCCTCACTCTCGCCCACGACCCATTTTGCCAGTAGTCAAGAGAGTACGGTTCGGGGACGACATTCCTCCCCACGCACCTCTGGCCAGTCCCGTTCGGGACCCAGGGAGTTCGGTGAGGATGCCTCAGAACGCACCGCCTTCTGTACCATCCACCCCTACTCCCTTTCGCTGCACCACCACAGGTACGTCGATTGTGCCGTTGGAGCCGCTTGCACAGCGTCTGGAGGCATGTCTCACGCTGCCCAGCCTGTCTCGCTGGCTCACGCACACAATTCGACTCGGCTACGCGATTCAGTTCGCCAGGCGACCTCCCAAGTTCAACGGCGTTCTCGAGACATCGTTGGCAGTCCGGAATGCCCCTGTCATGTGCAAGGAGATTGCTGTCCTCCTGGCAAAGGATACAATCGAGCCGGTCCCTCCAGCCGAGATGAGGCAGGGGTTTTACAGCCCTTACTTCATCGTACCCAAGAAAGGTGGTGGCCTTCAGCCAATCTGTGAGTCTTGAACCGGGCTTTGCACAAGCTCCCGTTCAAGATGCTGACGCACAGGAGCATTATCAAATGCATTCAGCCCCAGGATTGGTTTGCAGCGATCGACCTGAAGGACGCTTACTTTCATGTTTCAATCCTTCCGCGACACAGACCGTTTCTACGGTTTGCATTCGAAGGTCGGGCATGGCAGTACAGGGTCCTCCCCTTCGGGCTCTCCCTGTCTCCCCGTGTGTTCACGAAGGTTGTAGAGGGCGCCCTTACCCCGTTACGGGAAGTGGGCGTCAGGATCCTCAACTACCTCGACGATTGACTTATCCTAGCCCAATCCAGAGAGCAGTTGGGCGATCACAGGGACTTGGTGCAGGTCAACTGGGAAAAGAGCAAGCTCTCCCCTGTGCAGAGAATCTCTTTTCTCGGTGTGGAGTTAGACTCGGTGAGTATGATGGCACGCCTCACGGAGGAACGTGCCCAAGCAGTGCTGAACTGCCTGAGTTCCTTCAGAGGCAGGAATGTGGTACCACTAAAACAGTTTCAGAGGCTCCTGGGGCATATGGCATCCGCAGCTGCAGTCACGCCGCTCGGATTGCTTCATATGAGACCACTTCAGCACTGGCTACACTCCCGGGTCCTGAGGTGGGCATGGAGCCGCGGTACACTGTGAGTAGGTATCTCCCAGCAGTGTTGCCGCTCCCTCAGCCCCTGGACAGACGTTGCCTTTCTACGGGCCGGGGTGCCCCTAGAACAAGTGTCCTGGCATACTGTTGTCACAACAGATGCTTCCAGCACGGGCTGGGGCGCTACATGCAACGGGCAGGCAGCCTCGGGTCTCTGGACAGGGCCCCGACTGCTTTGGCACATCAACTGCCTGGAGCTGTGGGCAGTGCATTTAGCCTTGCGGCAGTTCCGGCCACTGCTGTTGGGCAAGCACGTGCTAGTCCGCACGGACAACACTGCGGCGGTCTCGTATATCAACCGGCTGGGGGGTATACGATCACACCGCATGTCACAGCTCGCCTGCCATCTCCTCCTCTGGAGTCACACGCAGTTCAAGTCACTGCGTGCTGTTCACATCCCGGGGCAGCTCAATCGTGCGGCTGACGCGTTCTCATGACAGCTCACGTTCCCCGGAGAGTGGCGACTCCATCCCGAGATGATCCGGCTGATCTGGAGTCGATTCAGGGAAGCTCAGGTAGACCTGTTTACCTCCCCCGAGTCCTCCAAACTGCCAGCTGTACTTCTCCCTGACCGAGGGCCCCCTCAGCACAGACGCACTGGCACACAGCTGGCCTCGGGCCTTACGCAAGTATGCGTTTCCCCCAGTGAGCCTACTCGCACAGACACTGTGCAAGCTCAGGGAGGACGAGGAGCAGGTCCTGCTGGTTGCGCCCCATTGGCCCACCCGGACCTGGTTTCCCGAACTAATTTCCCTTGCGACAGCACCTCCCTGGCGCATTCCTCTGAGGAAGGACCTCCTCTCTCAGGGGCTCGGCACCATATGGCACCCGCGTCCAGATCTATGGAACCTCCATGTGTGGCTCCTGGATGGGACGCGGCAGACTTGAGTGGTCTACCACCGGTGGTGGTAGAGACCATCATTCAGGCTAGAGCTCCTTCAACAAGGCAAACCTACGCACTGAAATGGAGTCTGTTCGCGACCTGGTGTTCTTCTCGCCGAGAAGACCCCCAAAGATGCACGATTGGAGTAGTGCTTTCTTTCCTGCAAGAAAGGTTGGAGCGTAGGCTGTCACCCTCCACCTTGAAAGTGTATGTAGCCGCTATTGTGGCTCACCACGATGCAGTGGACGGCCGGTCCCTGGGAAAGCATGATCTCATCGTGAGGTTCCTGAAGGGGGCCAGGAGGATGAATCCCTCAAGGCCTCCCCTTGTGCCCTCTTGGGACCATGCCCTTCCGCGATCAGGTGGTGAACCTGCAAGCACTGCCCTCGGAGGAGGCAGATCCAGCCTTAGCGTTGCTGTGTCCCGTAAGAGCATTGCTCTTATACGTGGACCGCACCTGGAGCGTCAGAAGCTCTGACTAGCTCTTTGTCTGCCACGGAGGGCAGCAGAAAGGGAAGGCTGTCTCCAAACAGAGATTGGCCCACTGGATAGTGGAGGCTATCGCCTTGGCGTACCAGTCGCAAGGCGAGCCGTGCCCCCTGGGGGTGAGGGCTCACTCCACTAGGAGTGTTGCCTCCTCCCATGCGTTGGCGCACGGCGCCTCTTTGGCAGACATCTGCAGAGCTGCGGGCTGGGCGACACCGAACACCTTCACAAGATTCTACAATCTCCGCGTTGAGCCAGTTTCTTCCCGTGTGTTGGGTAAGTAACGGGCGGGAAGAACTGGCCGGTGTCACGCTTGCTGCGCCATTCCCCCTCACCCGGGGATACGAGCGCCTTTTTCTCCCCCAGTTCAGTTCCCCGGACGGTGAACCCTGGTGGAATCCTCCAAGCACCCCCGGCAGTCAGACTGGGCGGAGCAGTCTGACGCCAGGCCCAGTACTGGTGTTAGCTCGCCCGGGTCTCCGGTCAGCCCCTGTACTGGGCTAGGTGTCCGTATGGCCTGATTCCCCTTTGGGTAATCCCATATGTGTATTCTTCCACGGTAAGGTTTCCCTCACGGTAAACCCGTGTCTTCCCTGTGACAGAGCTTCTGTCAGGTTCCGCTGGCAGCCCTCCTCCCTACTCCTAGGTAGGATCTGCCCCAGAGTCCAGTCGTATGTAGTACTGCCCCAAGCCTGGGCCAGTTCATATCAGTGTCTCCACATGTTACCTCCCTTCGGGCAGGATGTGGCCTCCGTAGCGCCCTTCTCTGGAAGGCTCGCTTCCCTGCCATTACGACAAGCTGTAACAACAAATAGGAAAGACCTGAAGCTGTCTTTCACTGAAGGTCGAAATCCCTTCCGATTCCGTGGAGAAAGGAACAGTGGCTTGGCTATCTCCAGCAGCGATGTACTCAGTGGTCCCGGTGGGCACCAAGGTAGCGAATTTGCGCCTGAGAGGTAGGAAGGTTGCAACCTCTTGCATGGCATTTGTCTGTCACGCACTCGCTTGTCAACATCTGCATGCCACAAGGTTGTGACGGGGTTCAGCTTGTGGCGCTTTCCATAGGACTCCTATGTCGTCACGACATAACTCGTAGTGACCGACAGATAGGGAACATCTAGGTTACGTACGTAACCCCTGTTCCCTGATGGAGGGAACGGAGACGTTATGTCCCCATGCCACAATCTTGAACCATCGCTGGTTGCCAGGGACTCGTCTCGGCTCCTCAGCGTAAAACCTAATGAGTGGATGCACCTGTCACCCTTTTATACCCGTATGCATGGGGAGAGGCTCAGGTATGCAAAATCCACTAGCCAATTTCATTGGCGTTTTGTCTTTAGTCAGAGATGTTCGGGGCTTCCAGGTAAATCCCCTATTTCGTCACGACATAACGTCTCCGTTCCCTCCATCAGGGAACGGGGGTTACGTACGTAACCTAGATGTTCCTCACAGAGTGCCCAAAATATACACGTCAGAGACCACTACTACCCCAAAATTAATACAATATTTCCCCAATTTAAAATTTGTAGCCCAACCCAAAAACTCAGCTTCATTCTTGGCGAAGAAGCCAAATGTGCAATTATTGCTGCAAGATTTGTATCATCGTGTCATCTTCTGAGGGACAGCCAGAGAGAAACACACACACACACACACACACACACACACACACACACACACTCACAGCCCAAACACACACTCATTAGACCTACACACATCTAGATAATGTATATAATGTATATAATGTTCACATCTCTAAGTTCAGTTGTTACATGTTTTCTGTATTATAATCTTTTATTTATTATTATAATTCTTTATTTATTTTGTTAATATTATTTTACTAATTATATATTTTTTTGCTATATCTAGCCATGTGTTTATATAATATTGAATTTTTATTTAGTTTCATTGTTACTATTATTTTCTCTAGGCTTTACTAAATGTTCAGATAAATCATTTTATATGTTGTCTAAATGCTTTGGCAATACAAAATGTATGTTTTTGTCATGCCAATAAAGCTTTCTGAATTGAATTGAATTGAATTGAATTGAATTGAATTGAAAGAGGGGGAGGGAGGGAGAGACAGGGAGAGAGAGAGAGAGAGAGAGAGAGAGAGAAAGAGAGGGAGGGGAGAGAGAGAGAAAGAGAGGGAGGGGAGAGAGAGAGAAAGAGGGGGGAGGGAAGGAGAGAGAGAGAGAGAGAAAGAGGGGGAGGGAAGGAGGGAGAGAGGTGCAAACTCTCCATTCAGATTCCCACTGACAACACATACCAAAATTATATTTTGAAAATGTCTTACTGTAAATATATCAAAACTGAATTTGTGATTAGTAATATGCATTGCTAAGAACTTAATTTGAACAACTTTAAAGATGATTTTCTCAATATTTAGATTTTTTTGTACCCTCAGATTCCAGATTTACAAATATTTTCCAAACCATACATCAATGGAAATATTATTTATTTTAAAACAATTGACTTGTCCATGCCCTTATGACTGGTTTTGTGGTCCAGAGTCACATATGAAAATAATAAGTACTTAAAGATCCAATTTGGAAAAAAAAATTTTATTCAATAGACAAACACTGCAAAAACAATCTATAAAAATGTGATTTGATGCTGATCTGATCTTTTAATCAGACAGATTGCGAAGTACAAAAATTGCATAATTAATTCAAACAGTTAAATTACATATTTATCCATAGTCAATTTTGATAGATTTGCGGCCACAGTATAAATATAACACTGAAATTAAATTAAATACAAACAGAATCAGAAACAAATAAATGACATGAGCAAAAATACAATATGAAAAGTACAGTGCATCCAAATGACCTAAAGAAAGCCGATGTCCCCGGTCCATCGCTGGCAGCGGTCCAGCACACTTTACATTCGAGAGCACGGCTTCGGCAGTGTTAAAGTTCATGTGAGACGTGTGACTGCTTCAGTATCTGTGCTGCCATCTTCTGTGGCGCTCCTGGAGGCTCTGGCGCTCGTGGCTGGTCTCGATGCACAGGACGATGAAGCGGTTCGAGCAGCTGCGGGTTTGCTGGTTCAGTAAGCCGCTGTAGAGGAACGACGCTTGACCGGTGATGGCCATATCAGCCGCTCGCCACGACTCACAGTTCAGAGCGGACAGACGCTTGCCTCTCTCTGAAGAGCCGTGCCACACCGCCTTCTGAGGCCTGAAACACACACAGACACACATACACACACACACAGAGAGACAGACACACACACACACACACACACACACACACACACACACACACACAGACACACACAGAGAGACAGACACACACGCACACACACACACACACACACACACACACACACACACACATGAGCCGAGGCACTCGATGTTCAACAAATAAATTCTGTTCTTTTGAACTTTCTATTCATCTGTGAATCCTGAAATAAAGCAATAAGCCCCGTGAAGCCGTGGTTTACAGTGAATTTATAACAGCTAAGAGGCGTTGTTAGGCTCGACTCGAAGCGTTATACATTCACTGTAAACCACGGCTTCACGGGGCTTATTGCTTTTATAACACGGTTATAGTAGTAAGGTTTCACAAAATAAAACTACAGTACGTTAATGATAATAATAAAAACAGTATTCTTCCACCAAACAATGTAGTTCCTCAGAAACACTTGAGGGTGCAACAAAGTGGTTGCCGAGCAACACACAGACGTAAACAAGGTGTGTTACTTTGTAATTAACTTCGAACCCGGCTCGGCCAATCAGAATCAAACACCGGAACTATACCTTTTATAAAATGGGTCACAGTTTCCACAGAAATATTGTGCAGCACGACTGTTTTTAACATTGATAATAATCAGAAATGTTTCTCGAGCAGCATATTATTATGATTTCTGAAGATCATGTGACACCGAAGACGCTGAAAATACAGCTTTGATCACAAATGAATTACAGTTTAACACATTCACATAGAAAACAGCTGTTTTAGATTATAACAACATTTCACTATTTTTACTGCATTTTTGACCAAATAAGTTTGCTGTTTTAATTGTATTGGACATTTGATGTGTCTAATAAAGCAGTAATCACGAAGGTCCATCCCTAAACCTTGACCCTCAATGCTGCGTCAGCAGATCTTTCACCACTAAAGTTCTGACCCGCCATGAGACGGTGTGGTCCAGGATCATTACAACATCTGACATTCAGCTTCACAAAACCTTCCCTCCTGAATCCCTGCAGAGCAACAGAACCCAGCTATCAGAAACTCATCAACACCCTGCTTCCAGGAACATTAACATATGCTTAACGAAGCTCATTCACAGAAACACATTATTTATACATCGTCCCTCGAATGTTTGTTTTCTGAAATGTGTATTTTTTTAAATGTTACTCGTTTCAGAATGTTCAAAGAACATAGAAGTAACATTTACACAGTGCTAATGACTCATTTATCATTGTTTCTGTCAACATTTTTCACTGATAAAAATAAGACAATAATATTTGTAAAACTTAAACTGAAAATGATGTTGATCGTGTGGATTATCCACAGAATGTCTGGAGTGAATCTGTGCATCGCACCATATTTCTAATTTGATCTAATTTTAGGATAAATAAAGACGTGTTATATGTCACAGCAGTTAAACCTGTCTGCATTGCATGTTCAAACCTTACGACCATTCACATTAACAGCTTAATAGATGCTTTTTCCAGGAACATATAATGAGTTTGGATGTTTTAGAGAATTACTTAACGAATATAAACCAGTCGACTGATATTACTATCAGACTATAGCAATTCATTTGACTGAAATATGAATAAAACTAAAAGGCATTTTAGTAAAAGGCTGACTAAATCTGAATTTGCTTTCAAAATGAACACTTTCCAGTAATAACAAAAGCAATAAATTAGGTTTTAGTTTTTAAAAGATGTAAATAACTGATGTTTTGAACAGTTGAGAAGGCTTTGTGGCACGCCGTGCATTCACATAGAAACTCTCCTGAAATGCCAAAGACATCCACAAACCTCACAAACAAGCTTAAAATGGCTACTAGCCGACCACATCACGGCCTGGAGTATAAATACACATAAACACAACCAAAAATAAAAGACACGGGTGGAGGAATATGAAAGCCAGAGTCGTCTGGATTGTGGTTCGCCGCTGAACTTCTGCAGATCTTCTCTACACTGTTAAAATACAACAGCTGAGCAAACTTAAGCATTTCAGAGCACCAGCTGCAGCAGATTATAGAGTTTTCTCAACTTATGTTTGTAGCAGATTATAGAGTTCTCAATATATTTTTGTAACAGATTATAGTTCTCAATTTGTTTTTGTAGCAGATTAGAGTTCTCAATTTGTTTATGTAGCAGATTCTAGAGTTATCAATTTATTTTTGTAGCAGATTCTAGAGTTCCTGATTTATTTTTGTAGCAGATTATAGAGTTCTCAACTAATTTTTGTAGCAGATTATATAATTTTGTCAATTTATTTTTGTAGCAGATAATAGAGTTTTGTCAATTTATTTCTGTAGCAGATTATAGTTCTCAATTTATTTTTGTATCAGATTAAATAATTTTCTCAATTTATTTTTGTATCAGATTATAGAGTTCTCAATTTATTTTTGTAGCAGATTATAGTTTTCTAAATTTTTTGTAGCATATTATAGAGTTCTCAATTTATTTTTGTAGCAGATTATGGAGTTGTCTCAATTTATTTTTGTAGCAGATTCTAGAGTTCTCTCAATTTATTTTTGTAGCGGATTATAGAGTTTTCTCAATTTATTTTTGTATCAGATTATAGAGTTCTCATTTTTTTTATCAGATTAAAGAGTTGTCTCAATTAATTTTTATAGCAGATTATAGAGTTGTCTCAATTTATTTTTGTAGCGGATTATAGAGTTTTCTCAATTTATTTTGTAGCTGATTATAGAGTTGTCTCAATTTATTTTTGTAGCAGATAATAGAGTTCTCAATTTATTTTTGTAGCAGTTTATAGAGTTTTATCAATTTATTTTTGTAGCATATTATAGTTCTCAATTTATTTTTGTAGCAGATTATAGAGTTCATAATTTCTTTTTGTAGCAGATTATAGTTTTCTCAATTTATTTTTTTAAAGGATTATAGAGTCCTCAATTTATTTTTGTATCAGATTATAGAGTTCTCAATACATTTTTGTAGCAGATTATAGAGTTGTCTCAATTTATTTTTGTAGCAGATTATAGAGTTTTCTCAATTTTTGTAGCAGATTATAGAGTTTTCTCAATTTATTGTTGTAACAGATTATAGAGTTCTCAATTTATTTTTGTAGCAGATTATGGAGTTCTCAATTTATTTTTTGTAGCAGATTATAGTTCTCAATTTATTTTTGTAGCATATTATAGTTCTCAATTTCTTTTTGTAGCAGATTATAGAGTTCTCAATTTATCTTTGTAGCAGATTATAGAGTTTTCTCAATGTATTTTTGTAGCAGATTATATAGTTTTCTCAATTTGTGTAGCGGATTATATAGTTTTCTCAATTTGTGTAGCGGATTATTGAGTTTTCTCAATTTATTTTTGTAGCTGATTATAGAGTTTACTCAATTTATTTTTGTATCAGATTATAAAGTTGTCTCAATTTGTTTTTGTATCAGATTATAGAGTTCTCAATTAATTTTTGTAGCTGATTATAGAGTTCTCAATAAATTTGTATAGCATATTATAGAGTTCTCAATAAATTTTTATAGCAGATTATAGAGTTGTCTCAATTCATATTTGTAGCAGATTATAGAGTTCTCAATTTATTGTTGTAGAAGATTATAGAGTTCTCTATTTATTTTTATAGCAGATTATAGAGTTTTCTCTATTTATTTTTGTAGCGGATTATAGAGTTTTCTCAATTTATTTTTGTATCAGATTATAGAGTTCTCAATTTATTTTTGTAGCAGATTATAGAGTTTTCTCAATTTATTTTTGTAGCAGATTATAGTTTTCTCAATTTGTGTAGCGTATTATAGAGTTTTCTCGATTTATTTTTGTAGCGGATTATAGAGTTTACTCAATTTATTTTGTATCCGATTATAGAGTTCTCAATTTATTTTTGTAGCTGATTATAGAGTTGTCTCAATTTATTTTTGTAGCAGATTATAGAGTTTTCTCAATTTATTTTTGTAGCAGATTATAGAGTTTTCTCAATTTGTGTAGCGGATTATAGAGTTTTCTCAATTTATTTTTGTAGCGGATTATAGAGTTTACTCAATTTATTTTTGTAGCAGATTATAAAGTTGTCTCAATTTGCTTTTGCATCAGATTATATAGTTCTCAATTTATTTTTGTAGCTGATTATAGAGTTCTCAATTAATTTTTATAGCATATTATAGAGTTGTCTCAATTTATTTATGTAGCGGATTATAGAGTTTTCTCAATTTATTTTGTAGCAGATTATAGAGTTGTCTCAATTTATTTTTGTAGCAGATTATAGAGTTTTCTCTATATATTGTTGTAGCAGATTATAGAGTTCTCAATTTATTTTTGTAGCAGATTATGTAGTTCTCAAGTTCTTTTTGTAGCATATTATAGTTCTCAAATTATTTTTGTAGCAGATTATAGTTCTCAATTTCTTTTTGTAACAGATTATAGAGTTCTCAATTTATCTTTGTAGCAGATTATAGAGTTCTCCATTTATTTTTGTAGCGGATTATAGAGTTTTCTCAATTTATTTTTGTAGCGGATTGTAGAGTTTTCTCAATTTATTTTTGTATCAGATTATAGAGTTCTCATTTTATTTTTGTATCAGATTATAGAGTTGTCTCAATTAATTTCTTTGAGCAGATTATAGAGTTGTCTCAATTTATTTTTGTAGCAGATTATAGTTTTCTCAATTTATTTTGTATCAGATTATAGAGTTGTCTCAATTTATTTTTGTAGCATATTATAGAGTTCTCAATTTATTTTTGTAGCAGTTTTGTAGCAGATACATTCATTTTTGTATCAGATTATAGAGTTTTCTCCATTTATTTTTTATAAAGGATTATAGAGTCATCAATTTATTTTTGTATCAGATTATAGAGTTCTCAATTAATTTTTGTAACAGATTATAGAGTTTTCTCAATTTATTGTTGTAGCAGATTATAGAGTTCTCAATTTATTTTTGTAGCAGATTATGGAGTTGTCAATTTATTTTTTTGTAGCAGATTATAGTTCTCAATTTATTTTTGTAGCATATTATAGTTCTCAATTAATTTTTGTAGCAGATTATAGTTCTCAATTTATTTTTGTAGCAGATTATAGAGTTCTCAATTTCTTTTAGTAGCAGATTATAGAGTTCTCAATTTATTTTTGTAGCGGATTATAGAGTTTTCTCAATTTATTTTTGTAGCAGATTATAGAGTTGTCTCAATTTGTTTTTGTATCAGATTATAGAGTTCTCAATTTATTTTTTGTAGCAGATTATAGAGTTCTCAATTAATTTGTATAGCATATTATAGATTTCTCAATACATTTTTATAGCAGATTATAGAGTTGTCTCAATTTATTTTTGTATCAGCTTATAAAGTTCTCAGTTTATTTTTGTAGCAGATTATAGAGTTCTCAATTTATTTTTGTAGCATATTATAGTTCTCAATTAATTTTTGTAGCAGATTATAGAGTTCTCAATTTCTTTTAGTAGCATATTATAGAGTTGTCTCAATTTGTTTTTGTATCAGATTATAGAGTTCTCAATTTATTTTTTGTAGCAGATTATAGAGTTCTCAATTAATTTGTATAGCATATTATAGATTTCTCAATAAATTTGTATAGCAGATTATAGAGTTGTCAATTTATTTTTGTATCAGATTATAAAGTTCTCAATTTATTTTTATAGCAGATTATAGAGTCCTCAATTAATTTTCATAGCAGATTATAGAGTTGTCTCAATTTATTTTTGTAGCAGATTGTAGAGTTCTCAATTTATTTGTGTAGGGGATTATAGAGTTTTATCAATTTATTTTTGTATCAGATTATAGAGTTGTCTCAATTTGTTTTTGTATCAGATTATAGAGTTCTCAATTTATTTTTTGTAGCAGATTATAGAGTTCTCAATTAATTTTTATAGCATATTATAGATTTCTCAATAAATCTGTATAGCAGATTATAGAGTTGTCTCAATTTATTTTTGTATCAGCTTATAAAGTTGTCAATTTATTTTTATAGCAGATTATAGAGTCCTCAATTAATTTTCATGGCAGATTATAGAGTTGTCTCAATTTATTTTTGTAGCAGATTGTAGAGTTCTCAATTTATTTGTGTAGGGGATTATAGAGTTTTCTCAATTTATTTTTGTAGCAGATTATAGATTTTTCTCAATTTATTTTTGTAGTGGATTATAGAGTTTTCTCAATTTATTTTGTATCAGATTATAGAGTTCTCAATTTATTTTTGTAGCGGATTATAGATTTCTCAATTTATTTTTGTATCAGATTATAGAGTTCTCAATTAATTTTTGTAGCGGATTATAGAGTTCTCAATTTATTTTTTGTAGCAGATTATAGAGTTCTCAATTAATTTTTGTAGCGGATTATAGAGTTCTCAATTTATTTTTTGTAGCAGATTATAGTTCTCAATTTATTTTTGTAGCAGATCATATAATTTTCTCAATTTATTTTTGTAGCAGATTATAGAGTTCTCAATTTATGTTTGTAGCAGATTATAGAGTTCTCAATTTATGTTTGTAGCAGATTATAGAGTTTTCTCAATTTATTTTTGTAGCAGATTATAGAGTTTTCTCAATTTATGTTTGCAGCAGATTATAGAGTTTTCTCAATATGTGTAGCGGATTATAGAGTTCTCAATTTATTTTATAGCGGATTATAGAGTTTTCTCAATTTATTTTTGTAGCAGATTATAGAGTTTTCTCAATTTATTTTTGTAGCAGATTATGGAGTTGTCTCAATTTGTTTTTGTATCAGATTATAGAGTTCTCATTTTTTTGTAGCAGATTATAGAGTTCTCAATAAATTTTTATTGCAGATTATAGAGTTCTCAAATATATTTTTGTAGCAGATTATAGAGTTCTCAAATGTATTTTTGTAACAGATTATAGAGTTCCCTTTCATGGGAACTTCGAAATGCGTCCCCTAGGGGTCGCTATGTGGAACGTCGTCAGCGTGACCCGTGCCTAAATCATACAATATAAAAACACCACTTGTTGGCCGGTGACAGCCCATGACGTCACTACCGGCACGACCGCAATATAAGGGACGCCGGGAGGACACATCATTCTCTTCTTCGTCTTCACTGACTCGTCGGTTTGAAGCGTGCATTCTGGTAGGAATACAGTTTTCCTTGTTTTATCATGGCGAGCACTAGCAAGGCGTTTAGGAGGTGTGTGGATCCGTGTCCTCGTTATTTGACACCCGATGACACACACAATCGTTGCGTCTTTTGTTTGGGCGAGGGGCACGCACGCGATGTCCTTGAGGGGGCAATCTGCGTGCACTGTGAGCTGTTCTCTATGAGAAAGCTCTGCTCTCGTCTGTCCCTCTTTTCGAGGAAAGAAGGTCAGCCGTCTGCCTCCTGTGATTCGCGACCCACCGTTGCTGAGGCACGGAGGAGAATGAAATCATGGTGTTCGCAGATGGATCTCGCCGACGAGTTGGAGAGGGAGCTTTCCCTTTCGCACGAGTCGGCCGGGAACGAGGGCGAGCCGTTGGATCATGATGATGCGATATCTCTGACATCATCTGATCCAGCGGCTAGTGCTCTACTGGGTTATGCCCAGGAAGAACAGGAGATGGCTGAGGGTGAGGAAGTGGACACTGAACTCTCTCAAATCTCCTGCCCTGCGTACGAAGAGCTGTTGGAGGTTATGGAACGCGCCACGGTGAGGCTTGACTTACCGTGGGAGCGAACCAAGATGGCGGCGCCGTGGGGACGTCTCGATGAGCGATACCTATCTGGCCATAAATGCCCAGCTCGAGTGAGCCTTCCATTTCTTCCTGATCTCCATACAGAGATCGAGAAGGAATGGAAAAAGCCGTTTTCCTCTCGCTTCCATAGATTCCAGCATACCAGTTATGCTAACATTGAAAAGATGCGTGAAAGCGGCTATGAGAAGATGCCCCCTGTAGAAGAGACGCTAGCTAGCTATCTCTCTATGGGTAAGACGACTTCTCTAAAGGTTCCCTCCTTGCCATCTAAGTCCCTTCAGGACACATCTCACTTAAATGGCAAGGCGTACGCAGCAGCAGGTCAGGCGGTCGCCTCATTGCACACCATGGTGGTGCTCCAGGCGTACCAGGCGGACCTGCTGAAAGACCTGGATAACGGTCAGGGCTTGTCGCCTGACCAGGTAGCTGAACTGCGCCGCACCACAGATTTGGCCCTCCGTGCCACCAAGCAGGCTGCCACTGCTATGGGCAGGTCTATGGTAGCCATGGTGGTAACGGAAAGGTATCTGTGGGTGAACTTGGCAGATCTTGAGAGGAAAGAGAAGAGCTTTCTTCTCGACGCTCCAGTCTCGCCTTCCGAGCTTTTCGGTACCTCCGTCGAGATGGTGGTCGAGAAGTTCAGGGAGGCGAGGGCGCGCTCAGCAGCTTTTAAAACCTTCATTCCAAGAAGGTCCAGGTCTCAGCCCGAACAGAGCAGGGGTCCTGACTCGTCCTGGTTTGAGGATCGGAGACGGGCACAGAAGGCTAGTGTCGCGACTCGTGCCCCTCCCCCACCTGCGGGTAGGGGTAGAGGGAGGTACAAGTCAAAAAGAGGTAGACAAGACCTGAGGGAGGTGATCCAGACGGAACGTCCTCAGCAACGTTCTCGTCCGGACCAGAGTAGAGACTAACATCTACTCCCCTCGAGGGGGGTTTATAACACCAGCCCTTAACCTCTTTAATTCCCCTGCAATCACCATCTACCCCACCTGACCGAGGTTAGGTGGGAACCTAAGACTGCAGTCAGACTGGACCTATGATGATTCGGTCAGGTTCTATGTTCATCGAAACTGCCTTACTGATGGTCCGGACCTGAGGCCTCCCCGGAGGTTTCCATGGGAAAATCTTCAGTCCACAGGTTGGTCTGATTTGCAGTCCCACGGATTAGCAAGCTGTTGGTCGAGCTAGCCTTGCTCCCCTCACCTTAGAGGGTCACCTATGAGCATGCCGCTCCCTTCTGAGCCTTGTAGGTAGAGCTAGCATTGCTCCCCTCACCTAGAGGGTCACCTATGAGCATGCTGCTCCCTTCTGAACTCATTATCGGTCGAGCTAGCATTGCTCCCCTCACCCTAGAGGGTCACCTATGAGCATGCCGCTCCCTTTTGAGCATTATGAGAATGAGTTATCTGCTCTCCAGAGCTCATTGTCGGTAGAGCTAGCATTGCTCCCCTCACCTAGAGGGTCACCTATGAGCATGCCGCTCCCTTCTGAGCATTGTAGGTAGAGCTAGCATTGCTCCCCTCACCTAGAGGGTCACCTACGAGAATGCCGCTCCCTTCTGAACTCCTTATTGGTCGAGCTAGCATTGCTCCCCTCACCTTAGAGGGTCACCTATGAGCCTGCCGCTCCCTTCTGAGCGCTTGAGTTGTCTCTCCTTCTAAGCTCCCCTAGCACTGCTCCCCTCACCATAGAGGGTCATCTATGAACTTGCCATTCCCTACGGGACATCTGAACTCGCTGTCGGTAGAGCTAGCATTGCTCCCCTCACCTAGAGGGTCACCTATGAGCATGCCGCTCCCTTCTGAGCTCCAGAGCTCATTGTCGGTAGAGCTAGCACTGCTCCCCTCACCATAGAGGGTCACCTATGAGCATGCCGCTCCCTTCGGGGTGTCTGAGTTCCCTCTCATGTGAAGGATTAGTTTCTCCGCTCCCCAGAGCTCGCTGTCGGTAGAGCTAGCATTGCTCCCCTCACCTAGAGGGTCACCTATGAGCATGCCACTCCCTTCTGGGCTCTGTCATAGGTCTCTCTTTGGCCAGAAGATATATAAGTGCAAAATAACTCTGGGCACTTCCAAAAATCCACTCAGTGGTAAGTTCGCATATCAAGTGTTTTGCGTTCTTTCTAAAAATCCATGTTATGGTAAAAGCACACGCTAGACATTGGGCATTTTCTAAAAATCCACCCAGTGGTAAGATCACACATCAAATGTTCTGTGTTCTTTCTAAAAACCCGTAGGGTAGGGTTACGCAAGCAGCTTCATGCCCTTATTTGAGCTGGTCAGGCCCCGGTTTGTGCCTTGGGCCCCACTCCTGAGCGTCTGAGTTCCCTCTCATTCTGAGGAATGAGTTCTCCGCTCCCCAGATCTCGCTATTGGCAGAGCTAGCATTGCTCCCCTCACCTAGAGGGTCACCTATGAGCATGCCGCTCCCTTTGGAGCCAGAGCTTTTTATTGGTAGAGCTAGCATTGCTCCCCTCACCTAGAGGGTCACCTATGAGCATGCCGCTCCTTTCTGAGCGTCTGAGTTCTCCACTCGCCAGAGTTCGGTGATAGGTCGCTCGTCTTGTTGGTCGAGCTATCATTGCTCCCCTCACCATAGAGGGTCATCTATGAGCATGCCGCTCCCTTCTGAGCGTCTGAGTTACCGCTCACTCTGAGGAATGAGTAGTTCTCCGCTCCCGAACCATAGAACGTAATACCAAATATATATAAGTGCACACGCTAAAGCGCTGGGCACTTTCTAAAAATCCACTCAGTTGTTAGTTCGCACATCAGGTGTTTTGCGTTCTTTCTAAAATCCACGTTATGGTAAGTGCGCACGGTAGACTTTGGGCACTTTTCTAAAATCCACCCAGTGGTAAGTTCGCACATCGAATGTTCTGCGTTCTTTCTAAAATCCCATAGGGTAGGGTTACCTGCGCAGCTTCGTGCCCTTATTTGAGCTGGTCAAGCCCAGGTTTGTGCCTTGGGCCCCACTCCCTTTGCCGGTATGCAGCTCGGCTTTGGCCAAAGGGTAATGTCACTGACAGCATCAACCATCCCAGGGTCAACTCCCTTAGCCTGGTAGCGTTGGCTTAGTGCTCACCTTTGCGCGACATTGGCTTGCACTCCCCTCAGCATGGCGGCGTGGGTATAACGTTCCCCATAGCGACCGCTAGGGGACGCAGTTCGAAGTTCCCATGAAAGGGAACATCTCAGGTTACATATGTAACCATGGTTCCCTGAATAGGGAACGAGACACTGCGTCCCCTAGGCTGTGTGCCATGCTTCGGACGCAAGCTTCAGACGAAGAAGTGAATGATGTGTCCTCCCGGCGTCCCTTATATTGCGGTCGCGCCGGTAGTGACGTCATGGGCTGTCGCCGGCCAACACGTGGTGTTTTTATATTGTATGCTTCAGGCACGGGTCACGCTGACGACGTTCCCCATAGCGACCCCTAGGGGACACAGTGTCTCATTCCCTATTCAGGGAACCATGGTTACATATGTAACCTGAGACGTTCTCAAATGTATTTTTGTAGCAGATTATAGAGTTCTCAATTAATTTTTTAGCAGATTATAGAGTTTTATCAACTTATTTTTGTATAAACTTAAAACAAGAAGTTGATCAAACTCAAAAATCTGCTTACGCCAGTTTCCTTAAACTTTTTAAGTTTGCTAAACTTTTTATTTATTCTTTTTTTTTACAGTGCTGTAAAAAATCAAAAGTTGAGAAAACGTAAAAGTTTAAGGAAACCAGCTTAAGCAGATTTTTGAGTTTTATCAACTTGTTCTAAGTTTATACAACAAAAAGTTGATAGGACTCAAAAATCTGCTGAAGCTGGCTGCCTTAAACTCTGAAGTTTGCCCAAGTTTTTTTTTCTTTACAGTGTAGCGTCTGAGCAGCTAATGAGGCAGAAGGACAGGACTGAACGCAGACATTTGTGCAATCGTTTGCCTGAAATGTGCTTAACACACATCAAGGAGGCTGTGAAGCGTGTGATTGGATCAGGGAGCTGCTGAAGTGGTGTTTCTCACCAGAAGGGGTCGCTCATCACGTCTCGGCCGTCGAAGGAGTACAGCGGGATGCTGGGAGGCAGCAGGTGGCTGGAGAAGATGCTGTCCCAGCTCTTGAACAGGACCTCACCCTGTAAACACATCCAGAAATATGACTCTTCAGACTCTTAAACAGCATTCTGAACACTCACAACTTTCCTTCTCTCATAACTGAGGCTTTGAAGCTTTGAAAGACACAATAACTGCATGATTTGACAGCTTTGTGTGCAGATCAATACATGCACTAGTGCATATTTTGTTATTTTTGTGAAAGAGTCTTCTGATCACAGAGGCTGTATTTATTTGATCACAAATACAGTAAAAACAGTTAAATATTATTACTATTTAAAACAGCTGTTTTCTATGTGAATATGTGTTAAACTGTAATTTATTTCTGTATTTTCAGCATCGTTACTCCAGTCTTCAGTGTCACATGATCTTCAGAAATCATAATAATATGCTACTAAAGAAACTTTTCTGATTATTATCAATGTTGAAAACAGTATATTTTTTTTGAAACTGTGATGCATTTTATTTTTCAAGATTCACAGATGAATAGAAAGTCCAAAAGAACAGCGTTTATTTGAAATAGGAATCTTTTGTAACATTATAAATGTCACTTTTGATCAATTTAATGCATCCCTGATGAATAAAAGTGTTACTTTCTTATTAACTTTTAAACTGTATGTTGTCTTGAGTTCATGACACTAGCAGCAATGACTGATTCACAAAACAATGATTTGTTAATAAACCAAAAGCAGCATCTCCAGCTCACTAGAGAGGAAAGTTATCATTAAATCAAACATATAGCATAGTGTGTTCAATGAAAGATTGGTTTGGAACGGCATAAGGGAGATTAAACTATTTGATATTATGGGTGAACATCTCTTTAAGACCTATTCACACCAAGAACAAAACAAATGTGCGCACAAAAAGCAGTCATAAGCAGCACAGGTATATTTGTAGCAATAGACAACAATACATTGTATGGGTCAAAATTATCATTTTTATTTTATGACAAAAATCATTAGGATATTAAGATCATGTTCCATGAAGATATTACTTACCGTAAATATATCAAAACTTTATTTTTGATTGGTAATATGCATTGCTTAGAATTCATTTCAACAACTTTAAAGATGATTTTCTCAATATTTAGATTTTTTTGCACCCTCAGATTTTCAAATATTGTCCAAACCATACATCATTGGAAATATTATTTATTCAGCTTTCAGCCTATGCATAAATCTCATGACCCTTATGACTGGTTTTGTGCTCCAGGGTAACAGGGTAAACAGAAAACGCATTGAGAAGCATTCACTATAGTTGAGCGCAGGCCTTAAATCTCAAGTTTATGAGTGATTTATAAGTAAGAGTGACAAAAAGCCGCTTTACCCTCAGGTTGACGATCGGCATGTTTGTTCGGTACATGGGCTGCACGATGTCAATCAGGTCCTGTAGGTGGTGTGAGAGGAAGGCCTTGTAATCGTCTCTGATGTCCATGGCTTGAGCTTGAGTCCTGCAGAGGTTATTAACGGAGTGGATGGAGCCCAGGTTTCCCGTCAGCGGCGTGTTGAGAGCCACTAACCTCAGCTGAGAAACACAGGAGAAGCACACGTGTGTCAGCACATATATCACAATCATTCAGAGCCAGCCATCAGCATCACATTAGCTGAGAAAAGCCCTGTCTATTATCAGACGCCTCTTTCAAACCAGGCATGTGTTGTTTGGTGCGGTGAACTGAAGCTGTGAAAGATCTTTCATCCTCACATTAAATTCCCAGTCGTGTGGACTCCTATTGAAATGACTGGACTTGCATACACAAATTGACCTGGAAACAGTAAATATGATCACGACTTACCATCACAATACACAATAATGCTACAAATGTGTATAGAAGGGAAGCACTGGTATATTGGCCAATGATCGGGATCTGCCAATGAAAGCAATTATTTGCACTACAATTGGTGTTGTGTTGAATACAGGGCGATGTTAATACAATAATAATGCATTAACGCAATCTCACAAAAATAAATAAACAAAATAAAAAGTGCTAACACAGGTTCTGTCTGACCCTATAAATCAAGGGTTGCCAGATCTGCTGTTTTTCTGTTATTCGTAGTGCATCTGTCATCATGTATTCAATTAATCAGTGTTTCAACCTAAAGAAAGACATCAAATAAAACCACTTATGATCAATATATCACTTAGCATTCACCACAAGAATGTCATCCAGGGCTCACAGCTGGTTAGTGTGCTAAAGAAAACACTAGACATTAACTTATTTACTCTGATATGAAGACCAGTTTTTATGGAAACTACATTAGGTGCTGTTATTATATTATTATATGTGGACATAAACAGTAGTCTGTTAAATATAAGCTCCAATATAGTAATGAGAGGGTTCCCTGAATTGCTTGCAGTATTAGTTGGGGGAGATTTTATTTCTTTAGTTGACCAAACTATTGTCATCGGCATATGTCGTTCTGAAAGATCACACCTATAAACACCTCAGCATGCACTCAAGCTTGCACACACACATGCACACTTTGGTTTTGCTATACTTGTGAGGACTTTCATAGACTTCTATTGTTTTTATACTGACCTAACAATATTTGATATTTCCCTACACCAACCCTACCCCTAAACTTAGCCCTTAAAGGAGACATTTAGCATTTTTTCATTTTAAGATAAACTTAATTTAGTATTTTGAATCATTTATTTCCCCTTTGAGGAACGGCCAAATGCTGTTCACCAACAGCAGATGGACGGAACCATAATTTAGTCTAAAATGGGAGCTCTGGACACCGCAGGGACACTTTCACAGACCTGATGATCAACCAAACCATGACAAATCTCAAATCTCACATCCGTCTCTCTCTGCAGATGACAGCCTGGGAACGTCTGTGATGTGAGACGAGTGAGAGAGCATCATGGGACAGATGTGAGAGTTGAGCCAAACACTGAACACACACACGTATAAACACACAATGGTCCGCTCCTGACTCACACTCACACAAACACAAACACACACACACACACACACACACACACACACACACACACACACACACACACACACACACACACACACACACACACACACACACACACACACACACACACACACACAATGAGCATATCCTTTACTTGATATTCAGTATACACCAGTATTCATGTATTTGCTCTGAAAAGACTTAAATTATTCTCTCTCTCTATAGTTAATATTATTTTAATTTAAATGCCCCCAATTTATATATATATTTATAAAACCACATATATATATATATATATAGAGACAATATGCATTGTATTTAATACACTGAATACACATTTATATATTTTAAATTGTAGCCAAAGTGTCCAAAAATTATTAGAAATAAATAGTTATTTAAACAAAAAAACTTTTTGGGGAAAATGTATATAAATTAATTATTTCTGTATATATTTACTAAAATATATTAATATATTATATATTTAATAATGCACTACTGTTTAAAAGTTTGGGGTCAGGCAGATTGTCAGGAATATTGTTTTTAATGAAGCCTAACCCTAATCTCTGAAGAATTGTGACACTGAAGACTAAGATCACAACAATAAATTACATTGAAGATATATTCACATAGAAAACAGCTATTTTAAATGGTCAAAATATTTCATAATATTACAGTTTTAGTGTAATTTTTGATCAAATGAATGCAGCCTTGGGGAACAGAAGAGACTTTCAAAAACATTGAAATATCTAACCGATCCCAAACTACTGAATGCTGGTGTACATTAAAGAAGTGTTTCGTGAACACTTGAGTGATAACCAAATTAATTATTGAATCAACAATGTTGATTATACTTCCAAAATAATCACTGTACATATAAGTTTTGTTGTGTATATTCAATATATTGTCCAGCCCTCACAGACTAAAGAGAAAAGCCAAAACACATCTGTTTCTCCGTCTCTCTCGCTGAGTTAATGCTGTTCTGTGCCTGCTCAAAATAATGACGCAATGCTGCATCACAGCCAGAGTAAATGATGTCGGCTCTGATTCGCCTCAGCTCCTAGTGTCAAAATATACTGTTGTGTAAATGCATTTATTCCAGAGGCTTACCGCACTTCCGGTGTGTATTCTGGGAGTGTGACGGAGCTGTGTGCTCAGCATCAGGGGCTCAGCCTGCAGATTCAGAAATAAACGAATCAAAGAATCAGAACCAGAATATCAGAAACAGAGAATCAGAATCAACGAATCAAAGAATCAGAACCAGAATATCAGAAACAGAGAATCAGAATCAAAAACAGAGAATAATATTCAGAGAATCAGAGACCAGAGAATCAGAACCAGAGAAATAGAATCAGAGTCAGAGAATAAGGATCAGAGAATCAGAACCAGAGAAATAGAATCAGAACCAGATAAATAAAGTCAGAGAATCAGAACCAGAGAATCAGAACCAGAGAAATAGAATCAGAGAATCAGAACCAGAGAAATAGAATCAGAGTCAGAGAATCAGAACCAGAGTCAGAGAATCAGAACCAGAGAAATAGAATCAGAGTCAGAGAATCAGAGTCAGAGAATCAAAACCAAAGAATCAGAAACAGAGAATCAGAAACAGAGAATCAGAAACAGAGAATCAAAAACAGAGAATCAAAGTCGGAGAGACAGAGAATCAGAAAATCAGAGTCAGAAACAGAGAATCAGAGTCAGAAACAGAGAATCAGAATCAGAAACAGAGAATCAGAGTCAGAATCAGAAACAGAGAATCAGAGTCAGAAACAGAATCAGATTCAGAGAATTAGAGTCAGAGAACCAGAAACAGAGAATTAGAGTCAGAAACAGAGAATCAGAGTCAGAATCAGAAACAGAGAATCAGTCAGAGAACCAGAAACTGAGAATCAGAGTCAGAGAACCAGAAACAGAGAATCAGAGTCAGAATCAGAAACAGAGAATCAGAGTCAGAGAATCAGAACCAGAGAATCAGAACCAGAGAATCAGAACCAGAGAATCAGAGTCAGAGAATCAGAACCAGAGTCAGAGAATCAGAACCAGAGAAATAGAATCAGAGTAAGAGAATCACAAACAGAGAATCAGAAACAATCAGAACCAGAGAATCAGAACCAGAGAATCAGCACCAGAGAATCAGAGTCAGAGAATCAGAAACAGAGAATCAGTCAGAGAACCAGAAACTGAGAATCAGAGTCAGAGAGCCAGAAACTGAGAATCAGAATCAGAATCAGAAACAGAGAATCAGAGTCAGAGAATCAGAACCAGAGTCATAGAATCAGAACCAGAGAATCAGAGTCAGAGAATCAGAACCAGAGTCAGAGAATCAGATTCAGAGAATCAGAAACAGAGAATCAGAGAAACAGTCACGCTGTAAATGAGTGCAGCCAGACGTCAAACGCTCACTCTTTCCACATTAAGACAGTTTTTTGTCCAATATAATGTGTTGAATAAGATGTAAAACTGCAGTCCTTACATCATCTTGTGAGAGGACGGGGGACGAATACGTCTCGATCAACCCGCCGAGCTGCGGAACAAACACCTCATGAATCTGTAAAAAACTCAACGCAAGCTGTGAAATATGACTGATTTGATTCGGAGTGTTACCTGAACTTCTTTCCAGCCTCCTGGAACCTTTATATAGAGTTTACTGGTGTCAATAACGAAAGACAGCGTCCCGTCCTCGACCACAGACGACTGCTGTCTCATGATCTGCAGACTTGCATACCTCCTGACCTGCAGAAAAACAGACATTTAATACAGTCAAATACAAACATACCACTTCCGTCTCAAGCTTCTTTCTTCCACGGAACAATAAATAATGTACAACGCATGTAGATGCTTATGCTGCTCTTTCCAGCATAACTGTTGGCTGAAACAAGCAAGATGCTCATTATTGGTGAATTATGGTAAAGATCAAGGTAAATGTGTTTCACACACATTAGTGAGTTTTTAGTCTGTTGTCCATAGATCAGTATGAAGCTCACATTCTTTCTGACTTATAGAAAAGTCTGCATCATTTAATATTTCTTCCTCCTGACCAGTGTTAATTTCGTCAACGAAAATGACGGTGAAAAATATTCGTCAACGAACCTTTTTTAATGTGACTAAGACGAGACTGTTGACGAGCTGAAACTAATATCTAATGATAAAAACTATGACGAAATTTATGCTGAGTCTTCGTTAAGAAGACTAAAATGTTATTTGAGGAATAACGCACATTCAATATACATCCTATAGGCCAAATTAACTGTCTTGTCTTTCAAAATGTGCGTCTCTGTCATTGGATAAAGGACGTTTGCATAGCTACTAGCTAGTCTCGGCATGGCAGTCGCAGTGGACGAATAGTAGGGTGGTGACAAGATCCGATGTGTCTCGCGAGATCCGACTGGTCTCGCGAGAACATGACGAAATCCTCGCAAAATATTTTGCAATGTTTACATTAGAGCTGCACAATTAATTGTTAAAAATTGCGCTTGCGATCTTGATTCAAACACCAACACGATCGTATTCCTCAACGACATCGCGAGTGTCAGTGGAGCTTGAGAAACACTTTGCCCATGTTGATGAATCAGAGGGTCGGCCATCATCATCACGTTTCCGATGTGAATGCGGTCATTCACTGATACAGGCGTCGACAAAACACACGCTGCTCAAGCTCCACTGACAGTCGCGATGTGAAACAGGTGTTAAAGACATTCAACTCTGCATTCATGCTGCTGCTGATCCAGAAAGAGCAACACAGTCTTTTCAACCACACATCATTATTTCTGTGTTACAGACATTTAAATAACAGAAGTACTGGGATAAAAGTGTATAGTTTGGGTCTAAACTATATAACGCTTATCATCTTCCACCAGGAGGTGGCGACAACCCGTTTAAAACATGCATTTGACATTGAATAATTCATCAAGTCTTTATATATAGGCCTACGTGAAATTATTAACATTTTATTTTAATATATTATTGGATTCAATTTATAATCATATATAATCTGATAATTATCTGTATAAACCCCTTTGGAACACATTAAATTTAATTCCATTCCTTCAAATTAATACCTAATGATTAATATTATCATGATTAATAAATTAATACCTCATGATTGTTCAAAAACAGTACAAATTTACAAAACCTACATATTTATTTCTCACAAAACAACAGATATTACTCTAAAAAAAAAAAATTGCACACTACATTTTTTTTGTTTAATTCCATAAACTCGCTTTCATTTTCAGATGGTAAAAGTTATAAAAAAATTATGTGGTTATACCTCTTTAAAAAATAATTGTCAAATCTAGAATTCATTCTGAAATGTATTTAGAATTTACATATGAGTGAATAGACATATGAGTGTATTCTGAAAGCTCATGTACCGCAGTGAACATCCCAGGATCTGTGTTTGCGTTAGGATGCTTGAGCAGAGCGACCTGAAAGCCAATGACTGAGTGATTGCACAGGTTTGACTCACGGCGCTGGGGGGCTCAGCGGCTCGTCCCGGGGATCCGGGGGGTCCAGGAGGGCCAGGGATCATCACGCCTGAAACAACATGAACTCTGAGTGTCGATGCATATCAAAGATGACCACAGCAGAAGTGTTTAGTGAGATGAAGAGCCTCACGACCTTACATCAACAACACATCCACGCAAACAAACACGTGAAGCTTCTGACCTTCAGTGACCCGGACTGGGCTGAAGATGAGGGCAAATACAAGAGTTTTGAAATGCCAAAGGTTTTTCGTACCATATCCGTGTTGTCCAGGAGGTCCAGCAACACCGGTTCTCCCGAAAGCTGGTGCACCGGGGGGTCCTCGTGGTCCTGGATGACCAGGTGGTCCAATCATAGATTCTCCTTTAGCTCCCTGCACACAAACCAACATTACTAGACACTTCACAGCATTACACGTGAAAGCCATCCGTCTGGACCGTTTCTCATCAGACCTGCTAATATTAAAGGAACAGTTCATCCAATCATAAAAATTATATTCATATTCACAATCATATTCAACATTTTTTTTCCAACAATAGCAGCATGTGGTTTTAAATAGGCCAGTAAACACACAGTGTGTGTGTATGTGTGTGTGTGTGTGTGTGTGTGTGTATGTGAGAGTGTGTGTGTGTGTGTGTGTGTAGAGTGTGTGTGTGTGTGTGTGTGTGTGTGTGTGTGTTGTGTGTGTGTGTGTGTGTGTGTGTGTGTGTGTGTGTGTGTCAATGTGTCTGTCTGTGGTCTGTCTGTGAGAGAGAGAGAGTGAGTGAGTGTGTGTGTGTGTGTGTGTGTGTGTGTGTGTGTGTGTGTGTGTGTGTGTGTGTGCATGTTTATGTGGTTTATGAGGACACAAATTTGTATAATAACATGGGTATGACATAGGTATTACAAGGAGAAGGTGATTTATGAGGACATTTTCAGTGTCCCCATAATTTAAAATGCTTATAAATCATACAGTGTACGTTTTTTTGGGGGAAAGTAGAAATGCACCGTCTCCTGTGAGGGCTAAGTTTAGGTGTAGGGTAGGTGTAGGGCAATAGCACTTACATTTTGTACAGTATAAAAACCATTACGCCTATGGAAAGTCCCCGTAAACCATAAAAACCAACGTGTGTGTGTGTGTGTGTGTGTGTGTGTGTGTGTGTGTGTGTGTGTGTGTGTGTGTGTGTGTGGAGTGAGTGTTTGTGAGAGTGTGTGTGTGTGTGTGTGTGTGTGTGTGTGTGTGTGTGTGTGTGTGTGTGTGTGTGTGTGTGTGTGTGTGTGTGTGTGTGTGTGTGTGTGTCACTCGCCTCTGAACCTGATCTCCCTGGCAGCCCTGGCATCCCAGCTTCTCCTTTCTCTCCTCTGAATCCCTGGTCACCTTTAGCAGCCTGACACAGTCACACATTCATCAGCTCAGTCTCTGTCTCGCAGCGAAGCGCTCTCAGTATCTGGGAGAGAATATCTAAATGTCTGATGAAACTCACCGTGACTGTGGTCCCCAGCGTGTCGCCTGTGAGAGAACAGATCAGAGCATCAGAAACACAGCTGCTCAAGTGAACTCTTAATGCTGTGATGTGATTGATTGATTATCAGGTGTGTACCGGAGGATGATGATGATGATGAAGGCAGATCTCTGTCCCTGCTGGCTCCCTCTACAGGTCAGGAGCACACAATCAACACAAACCGGCAGAAACACACAACACTGATGAAAACTGTTTGACATACAGAACACCTGAAATGTGACATTTGAAAAATGAAAATATATTTTTTATTTCAGACTGCAGAAAGCATACACTTCACCTTTACTTATGACAAACAAAAAGAGCAAAACAGAGGAGTAATCATTAAGCTGACAAATCCACTGAACACTGACTAAACATGATCTGACATGATTCTAATGTGAATGTGTTTTACTGAGAAAAGTGATACAAAAAGTGAAAATTATTCTGTACTGCCAAAAAACACCAACATTCAATACTTGTACTACTACTAGTAGATAACTAGTTTTTAATGAAGTCTCTTCTGCTAACCAAAGCTGCATTTATTTGATCACAAATACAGTAAAACAGTTAAATATTATAATGTAAATCAGCTGTTAAAGTGTAATTTATTTCTGTATTTTCAGCATCATTACTCCAGTCTTCAGTGTCACATGATCTTCAGAAATCATAATAATATGAAACATTTCTGATTATTATCAATGTTGAACACATTAATATTTTTGTGGAAACTGTGATGCAAGTTATTTTTCAGGATTCACAGATATAAATGTATGAATATAAAGTTCAAAAGACCAGAATTTATTTGACATATAAATCTTTTGTAACATTATAAATGTCTTTACGGTCACTTTTGATCAATTTAATGCATTCCTGATGAGTAAAAGTGTTAATTTCTTATGAACTTTTAAACAGTAGTGTATAATAAAACACACCTTGTGTAGAATCACTGTTAACCTGAAGAAAAGGAAAGAAAGACGAATATGTGTTAGTTAATATAACTGGTAAGAAAGTAGAGTTAATTCAACATCTGGATGTGGAAACAAACGCTGAATGATTATGGAAGAGTCTGTGTTCTTCACAAGATAATGCTCAGGTGTGGTTGTGTAGCTATTGCACAACATTCAACATATAAAAGTCTTGCATGCTTACATGAGTGCACTAAATACTCAATACACAGCTGAGAGATACACGATACATAAAAACTATAAATGCACTGTTTATAAGTCATATCAGATGAAGCCGTACAAGTCGGTTGAAGACTGACTCAAACCAACCACATCTACTGCTAAAACTCCCCTCATCGCCTTCTGTCCCCTCACATATCTAGTATCCAAACTTCTCCTTTCCAGCCATCCTACAACATGTCATCTAGACCCAATCCTCTCACACCTTCTCCAAGCTATCTCTCCTTCAGTCTCACACATCATCAACGCTCGCCCGCAGATCTCAGACTTCTGGAGGGGATGTAGATTCGTAATAGTGAGTGGAAGTAGGCGGGGCTTCTGGAGGGGATGTAGATTCGTAATAGTGAGTGGAAGTAGGCGGGGCTTCTGGAGGGGATGTAGTTTCGTGATAGTGAGTGTAAGTAGGCGGGGCTTCTGGAGGGGATGTAGATTCGTAATAGTGAGTAGAAGTAGGCGGGGCTTCTGGAGGGGATGTAGATTTGTGATAGTGAGTGGAAGTAGGCGGGGCTTCTGGAGGGGATATAGATTTGTGATAGTGAGTGGAAGTAGGCGGGGCTTCTGGAGGGTATGTAGATTCGTAATAGTGAGTGGAAGTAGGCGTGGCTTCTGGAGGGGATGTAGATTCGTAATAGTGAGTGGAAGTAGGCGGGGCTTCTGGAGGGGATATAGATTCGTAATAGTAAGTGGAAGTAGGCAGGGCTTCTGGAGGGGATGTAGATTCGTAATAGTGAGTGGAAGTAGGCGGGGCTTCTGAAGGGGATGTAGATTCGTGATAGTAAGTGGAAGTAGGCGGGGCTTCTGGAGGGGATGTAGATTCGTAATAGTGAGTGGAAGTAGGCGGGACTTCTGGAGGGGATGTAGATTCATAATAGTGAGTGGAAGTAGGCGGGGCTTCGGAAGGGGATGTAGATTCGTAATAGTGAGTGGAAGTAGGCGGGACTTCTGGAGGGGATGTAGATTTGTAATACTGAGTTGAAGTAGGCGGGGCTTCTGGAGGGGATGTAGATTCGTAATAGTGAGTGGAAGTAGGCGGGCTTCTGGAGGGGATGTAGATTCGTGATAGTGAGTGGAAGTAGGTGGGTGCTGAGCCTGTGGTTTTTCTATATGCAAGCATCAGAGATAAAGAGAGGTGTAACATGGGCTCTTTTGGGTTCGCTGAAGACCAGTCGTGCCGCTGCATTCTGAATCATCTGTAAAGGTTTGATTGTGTTTGATGGAAGTCCAGCTAGAAGAGCATTGCACTTCTCCTTTAATTATGACAAATCAGCCAAAATTTGGAGGAATATTTTTTGAGTGTAAAGACAATGAAGATGATGATGAAGATGATATTGAGCAGAGTTAGAGTGAGTGTAAAGACAATGAAGATGATGATGATGATATTGAGCAGAGTTAGAGTGAGTGTAAAGACAATGAAGATGATGAAGATGATGATATTGAGCAGAGTTAGAGTGAGTGTAAAGACAATGAAGATGATGAAGATGATATTGAGCAGAGTTAAAATGAGTGTAAAGACAATGAAGGTGATGAAGATGATATGATATTGAGCAGTGGTCACTCACAGGTTTTTTGCAGCCGGGTCGAGGAGGGACTGGAAACACGGTCTAGAGAGAAACATGAGGGAAAGAGACACTGAGCTACAGCACTGAGCATCTGTGTGTTTGAGACAGAGACAGAGACACACTCACTCCTTTAGGACAGCTGAAGACCCCCGGTCGTCCTGGAGGCCCCGGCGGACCCTTCAAACACAAACAAACTATACACCATTAATATCATCAACCCAAGATCTACAGCAGACTTTCAACACACAGCCGTCTGACTAACTGCTCTGCGCTTGACTTGCTGTTTCTGTTGTTATAGTGTGTGTAAGTGATCTTCTGGATAAAGCTGAGTATACTGTATTGAGGGAGACAGCGAGACTAGTTAACTAGTTATCGCCTTACTGTACTTGGTGTGTGTAAGTGGAGATTTATGGCTCAGTGTAGGAGAAAAAAATTATTTTAGTAAAACGGCCTTTAAAAATATGTATTGCAATTGAAATCCATTGACACAAACAGATATGAAATAAACACTTAACAGTGTCTTTTGGATGTTTTCTTTCCACTAGTCAAAAAAAAAATGTGAACAACTAAAAAGCCTCAAACTAAAAAAAAAAAAATGTTTTTGCCTTTTGCCTCTCCCCTTAAAGGAAAAGTTCACAAAAAAAAAAATGTTCTGTTGCTTCTGGGCAAAATATGTTTTTATGAATATGTTTATTATGGATTGTGGTCTTGTATTTTAGTCAGAGGCAAAGGTTTGAAGTTAAAAGCATCTTATTGATGGATTTATTTCATCTTTTATCTTCTCCAGATGATAACTGATGGACTGTGGATTATTGTGATGCTTTTATCAGACTCTCATTCTGATGGCACCCATTCACTGCAGAGCATCCGTTGCGGAGACATTTCTACAAACCTGATGAAGACACACTCATCTTGATCTTGGATGGACTGAAGGTGAACATAATTTACAGCTCATGTTAATTTTTTGTGAACTATTCCTTTAAATATAATGTAATT